>JAHREE010000311.1:354828-372667 GCA_033628505.1 Tringa tobata | reverse complement strand
CAAGTTTGAAATAACAGGAAAGGTAATTCAGGCTTTGGCACAAAGCTGCCAGTGCCATATTGTAGCCCCTTATTGTACCTTGGGGGTGAGACCTGAATAGTACATATGGATTTTTAAAGAAATTTGAATAGAGAATCCTACATGTATTAAAAAGAGGTACATGAAAGCCATTAAGGGATGAGAATTCTAAGAGAAAGACCAGAGGCTGTTGAGAAATCAACAGAGACATTAAAGTAATTCAATATTACTTAAAAACTTTGCTTATGCCAACAACATAAGACAATTCCATCCAAAAGAATCCACGAAGATGGCAAAAGAAAAAGAAGTATGTGTTCTTGTAATTTGTATTTTTTTAATAGATAATAATTAATGTGTATTATTATCATTATTATTGTTGTTGTTGCTTTCTCTGTTGTTACCATTATTTCCCTAGCATGGCCTTCCTAGAAGTTACTGCATCCAAACAGAAGACCATATTCATTTTAACTAAACCTGACATACCAAGCACAGTAACATCTGACAACAGGCCACCATGCAGCTGATATTACTGAAAGTAATTTGCAGTGAAATACAGATTTAGGTTTATCACCACTAAAAAGCTCCCAGCACTTTCAGATTTTCAAGGCAAATGGAAAAGTGTCAGAGAAAGACAGTGCTGCCTGTAAAATGAAAGACTGGGGGAGTGAGATTGATCCCCATTTAGTACCAGTGTAGGTAGCTGTGAGGAGCTGGTTTCTTGCAAAGGCAAGCTGGAACGTGCCGTGTTGCAGAGAGGCTCTTGCTGCACTGGGCTGACGTTCAGAACGGTGGAGAACAGATCTCCAAAATCCCTGTTTATCAGTGAACCCTAAACACTCACCACGTAGACAATTTCTGTGCTGTTATGGACACGTGCACATTACTGGTATGATTGCCAAACAGCAAATACAAGCATGCTACTGAATATCAGAAGAATATTTTATGATCGTTTTGTCTGCATCTACATAGGAGTATTTGCTGAGATGGAAAAACTGTTTAGCAGCTTGCTGACAATTTCTACATCAGGAACCATGCCCAATGAAGACAGTCCTTAAGGGATACTTTTTGTAGATGTCAGTTAATTCCTAGCTAGAAAACCTCGTGACTTTTACCATTGCTGCTCCTAAAGTCCCATCATTCTCAAACATATGTTTTCACATTTAAAATTGACTTTTAACCCTCACTGAAGAAAAACCTGAAAACAGGTAAATGCAAAGAACATCTACTGCACCATCTTTTTAACCTTTTAACCTCTTCAGGGATGGCAATGGGTCTTGGTTCTTTTCCTTTTTTTTTTTTTTTTTTTTTTCTTCAAGTATAGAACTGGCATTTCAGTCTTCAAAGTTAACAGAAATCAGGAGTAAATTCCCTCTGAGCATCAGAGGGCTCATCACAGGGTTCATTTAAAGCCTGATCCCAGGCACCCTGTTGTGGAGGGGGTAGCTTGGAGCAACTTCAGCAGCTGCACAGGGAGAGCTCGGTGCAGGCTGAGAGCTGAGGGCTGGTGGCTGAGCACAGCCTTTTCCCACTCAGTGGGTGTCCAGGGCTGTACCAGAGGCTGTCAGCCGGTCATTATCCGTGATAAGGATGCCATCATACACAGAGGGAGCTCTTGAAAAAAAAAAGCTGCCTGTCAAATCAATGGTGGGTGAATATGTCTTCAGTGAGAGCTGGATGGTCTCTCTCTCTTGCTTTGTTTTTGTGAGTGTGAGGGAAAGGAAGTGTTTGAGATAAGAAGTTAGCTATTTGTTTTTTTATCATCAAGAAGCTGCAAAATGGTGAGGCAAGATTTATTTCATGCTCAAAGTTAAACTTAGAGAATTTCTTTATTTTTGAAAGGCCTGATGATTTCGGCCTGAGGGAAATAAAATGACTCCATTTGTTGCATTTCCTTTCTCTGGAGTTTCATTATTTCCTCTGTATTTATCAGACTACCTTTTCTTTAATATAGATGCCTTTTTCCCAAAGTATTTTTTAGAAGTAATCTGTTAAAAAACCCACAATGTGCATTCATTACACTATTTGATAAACATACAATTGTGTTTTCTACTTTTGCAGCTCATCAGGAGAGGGTAATTTCTGAATTTTCTTCTAGAAAGGAGCGCGGACAATGGACATACTACCCTTAATCTTCCTGCCTTTCAGCACTTAGTTTACTCATATAGATTCTGACCTATAATAATATTGAGCATTGCTGCCATTCACTTCATTAACACATGAATATCTGAGACGAGCACACAAAACCAATTGCAAAATGGAGCAAGCTTTGTAGAAATCTCACAAGTCTCCCCAGTCTCCTATTAATAGAGAAAAAACGGACTTCTGGCCATCTGCAGGAAATGGTGATAAAGTGGAAGTCGACAACTCTTGTACATCAGACAAGCAGGAGGCTCGAGGAGGAGGCTCGAGACTGAGCAGAGCGAGAGGAATGCTAAGCTGCATTGCAGCACAGCAGTAAGCAAATGGGGTGCACACACTTGTACCTCGAATCCTCCAGACCACTGTCGTGAAGAAATGGGGAAAATATTAAAACGAGATGCAAGTTTTGTTTGCATTTAACATGGGCCAAATTTGCCTCTGGTGCAACACTGTGGAGTTTTGCTTCATTGTTACTGTTAACACATAAAATTCAGAAAGACTTTCACTACTATTTCCTTGGGAAGAATTTATCTGCTGGCAACAATTCAAAAGTTAAGGAAGATTTATACACTAGAGTCCCATTTTGTGTTCCTTGGGTAGAATCCCAAGTTCCCTCCACTTTCACCTCCAAGGAGTCATTAACATTTATCAGGTAAATAATCTGTAAAAGGCAGATTATACCCCTATAAATCCATTATAATTACATTCATTTCAAAAGTGTTACTGAAGATTTATGCCCATGTAACTGAGCTCACAGTTGGTAACCTTTCTAAGGAAGACTCTAAATATTTCCTCAAGAGAAAACAGCCCTTACCATGTGCTATTTTTTTCTGTTCTATATGTCCTCACTTTCTATCATAATGAAGTATTTTATATAAATATAACATGAGGTAATGACACGAACAGAGAAGAAAAATAAATTCACACTAGAATATCAAGCTGAAGTCTTCCCACCTGCTTTTTATTAACACAGACCACCATCTTTAACATCACATTCTCATTTAATTCAGCCCATCTATTTCCTCTTTGCCTTGTCTACTCAACAAAAACCTTTCTTCTCAGTGCATTATAATACCAGGCGTATAAATTCCAACCAGCTTCTTCACAGACTCCTCAGACTAAATTATCTTAGAGAAAGTGCATTCATCGGCTATTTTCTCTTGCATATCCAGACACTAATGCACATTTCTGTGCTGATGAAGCATTTTGAAACATCAGCTCGGCCTTCACTGAATCTAAGCTGAAGCCTGTGCTGTTCTGTGGATATCACTCACAGGAATCCCAGTGGCAGACCCTGGAGCCCTTTGTGCCACTTCTCTATGGACATCATCAAGGCCAGTATTTCTGGCACAAAATGTACACAGATAATGCATTGTAACAACATGAATAGTCTAAATTAATGGAGATTGCAAAAGACACTTACTCATTGATACAGAAGACCTAGCAATCCTAAGCGTTTACATAGTCAGTCTCAGAAATGTCTTGAAGTGTTATTGTTTCAATTATAATGTTAACTCTTCAAGACTGTGTTTGCAAGAAGGCAAAGAATTAATTATCATTAGTGTGTTCATTTGTAAGAATTAACCTCATTGTGACTTTTGTGGGAGGAAGCAGAATCACATAGGCTCCAATTTG
This sequence comes from Tringa tobata, assembly GCA_033628505.1. Taxonomy (NCBI): domain Eukaryota; kingdom Metazoa; phylum Chordata; class Aves; order Charadriiformes; family Scolopacidae; genus Tringa; species Tringa tobata. Next base: position 368,875 of record JAHREE010000311.1, on the reverse strand, counting down.
CTATAACTGAGGTTATTTATTCATGTAACAGAGGCATGTATAGAAGCCGTATAGATCAAGAGCCCAGAGGTGTGGGGAGTCTGGAGCACCATAAGGAGCATGAGTGGATGCTCTGTAGGAACCCTACTATTGGGGATCATGCCATGAACATTTCATCAGTAGCCTCACTTAAAGTGCCGAAATAAAGTATAAGTGAAAAAAAAATCTCCACGTAGGGAAAAGTAAATGGTAGGAGGAGAAGGATAACAGAAAGCAAAGCACATGATCAGGTACACCAAACATCTGCATAACCAGATGGTTCCAGACTGTGATCAGCTGTTTATTATGTAAATATACATATTTCTTTTTCCTCTTTTCACATCTCAGTTGAAGCATCATTAGCTAGTAATTTTCTCATATATGTCACCATTAAAAAAAAAAATTAAAATCTCCTTTTTATTTCAACAAAGTAGGTGGGGAAAAAATGTTGACAAAAATATTTCAATCTTTGAAAACACTCCCTGCTAGCAGAGATATATCCCAAGACAGTGAGTGAAGGGCATTGCATGTCCTGTCATCCTGATCAGTCAAGGAGAAGACTGGTTGCACACCGTATCACTGATGGATCTCAGGGCAAGTGTCACCTACAGGAATAAAGCCAATCAGTCCCCAGAGGATTAGGAGAGGTGGCGTGATCAATGGTCTTAACAAGACATCTATTGCCCAAAGCAACCTCTAGCCCTTCCTCTCACAAGGCAGCAGGCTTATCAGTTAACACAGAATCATAGAATCATTTAGGTTGGAAAAGACCTTTAAGATCATCGAGCCTAACCGTTAACCTAACACTGCCAAGTCCACCACTAAACCACGTCCCTAAGCACCACATCCATGTCTCTTTTAAATACCTTCAGGAGTGGTGACTCAACCACCTCCCTGGGCAGCCCGTTCCAATGTTTGATAACGTATTTGGTGAAGAAATTTTTCATAATGTCTAATCTAATTCTCTCCTTGCACAGCCTGAGGCTCTTTTTTCTTGTCCTATCACTTGTTACTTGGGAGAAGAGATCAACCCCCACCTTGCTACAGCCTCCTTTCAGGTAGTTGTAGAGAGTGATAAGGTCTCCCCTCAGCCTCCTTTACTGCAGGCTAAACAACCACAGTTCCCTCAGCCATTCCTCGTAAGACTTGTGCTCTTGACCCTCCACCAGCCTTGTTGCTCTTCTTTGAACATGCTGTGTACCACTTTCTTGTAGTAAGGCACCCAAAAATGAATGCAATATTTGAGGTGAGGCCTCGTCAGTTCCAAGTACAGAGGGACAATCACTTACCTAGACCTTACTGGCCACACTTTTTTTGATACAAGCCAGGATGCCAGTGGCTTTCTTGGTCACCTGGGCACACTGCCGGCTCATATTCTTTGCCAAGCCTGTATTGCTGTGTGGGGTTGTTGTGACCCAAGTGCAGGACCCACCTCTTGGCCTTGTTGAACCTCAGCCCATCGATCCAGCCTGTCCAGATCCCTCTGTAGAGCCTTTCTACCTGCCTGAGGTAGATTAACACTCCCACCCAGCATGGGGTCATCTGCAAATTTACTGAGGGTGCACTCAATCCCCTAGTCTAGATTATTGACAAAGATTGACAAAGATTATTCAACAGAACTGACCCCAGTATTGAGCCCCAGGGAACACCACTTGTAACTGGCCACCAACTGGATTTAACTCTGTGCACCACAACAATTTGGGCCTGGCCACTCAGACAGTTTTTTACCAAGCAAAGACTGTTCCTGTCCAAACCAGAAGCAGCCAGCTTCTCCAGGAGAATGCTGTAGGAAATGGTGTCAAAAAACCACTTTCTTTAGGGGATGTGTGAATATTCTTCTTTAAATCATCCCATAGTCAACCTACAGTACACTCAGCCTCAACATCTTTCTTTCCTTATCCATCCCATGCAATAATTTTCCATCTTCTCTTGCAAACCTAAATGTAATCTCTCATTTACGAGGAAGAAATGCAAATGCTGGGCTCCCAGTGCGTGCTTATGCCTTTGGATATTCTCCCATTTGCACATCAGGTTGACATGGTAAGAAGACTAAGTGTGACTGGTTGTGCTCCTGTTCTCACACAGACCCTCATTTCTCAAATGCCAGCTTGGTTCCTGCAGGAAAACTTTTTGAAAAAAAGGCTTCTATCTCCCTTCAAGCTCATCTTTAAAACTACATGGTCTTTTTAAAAAACATTGGATTTGTATCCCAGACACTTCACTTTTTGAACTTGCAGATGTTAATAATTGGACCCGGGGTGTTGCTATTATCTTGGGGTTTGCTACAGAGGCTCTTTTCTATGCAGGTGTCCCAGAGGACCAGCTGAAGTTTGACAAAGAAGGAGCTTTGTGCTTTGGCTGCCATTCCTACCTAGAAGCTCATACAAGTGAAATTATTATTCAAAGTTATTAAGAGATATTCTGTTACAGGATCATGGTCTAGCAGAAGAATAAGGTCCATTTCAGTAGCAAAACTTATGGTCATGAACCTGCACACACCTGCACAATAACAAGACATACTGGTTTTAGACTGACTCCAGCTCTGGTTTGGGAATGCTAATCAATCTATGCAATGCCATAATTTTTGGATTTGCTTCATAGCACTTTCTAATTATCTACACTTGGCTTTTTCTACGGTTGCCTATAATGTCTCACTGACACAGTGAGGGACATTTGGGCTGCACAACATTCTGGCTGCAGCATGAGTCTGCTGAGCTGTGCTAACTGTGCTACAGCAACTACTAAAACACCTCAAAATTTTATGAAGTAAATGCAGGGGAATAAGATGTAGATACATCCAATTATCACATCTGATGCATGGAGTTCTTTCCTCCTGCTGCTGTTGGCAAGAGCTGTTCACATTTCTGTAGCCCGCCCCTCCTGTGGTTCTCAAAGCTTGGCATAAAGTACATATGTAAAGTGCCATGAAAATGCAGCTGCTTCTGCCCCATTGGGTAGTGACCAACTGGAACAAAAACCAAGAGAGAATGGGAAAACTCATCTAAAATGCTTCGGACTATCAAAGTGCAAACAGTGTTCTCAGAACTTTCTGATGATGCCCTGATTTCGTCAGATGTGATGGTGGCTCTGGCCACCCCCTGACAGGCCAGAATTGCAATTTCTAGAAGAGGCTGATAAAAGTGTGAGGCAGCTGGGACTCTCCTGATGCAGCATCTCACAGCTCCAGATTTCATCTGTGAGTCTGTAACTCTGTAGTTAAACCCACCTATTGTCTCCTATTGAAATCAGACTGTGTCATTCCTGCCTTCTTTTGCGTTCTCTCCCTGGATGCTCGCAATATCGTTTAAGGTATTCACACTTTTCAGGGACTGTTTGGCTGATAAAGCCACACTGACATGCTAAATAATCATCAAAATAATCCAAGATAACAGCATTATTCTTGTTCTATGTACTCACACAAGTTGGTGATTTTATTGCTGGTAAAGGCACAAGATAAATCTTCCTGTAGAAACTGAAGGCATCAGTGGGTACTTAATTTAGGTCCCTAATAATGAAACGAGGGCAAATAACAATCTTTTTAAAGTTTCACCCTCTGGCAAGGCTCACACAGTCTGGTTTTGCCTCATTCAAAAGGTTTAACGAGACATGGGCCTTGTGTGCATGTGTTTATGGAAAGAGAAAGAATGAAGGGCTGTCAAGAGCTGGGAAGCACGAGACTGTGAGAAACAAAATAGGCTTTGTGGGCTGACCTCGGGTATCTCTCACCTACCCAGGTCTCCACATGGAAATTAGATGGTGCTAGAAGGTGGCAACTATGCAGAAATGTTTGTGTGCCTCCAAGCTTGTCTGCTTTCTGTGATCAAAACCCACTTCCTCTCATAACTTTGCCCTTCCGTATAAGTGTTTTATTATTTTGATCCAGCCCTGAAAGAGTTTGTTCTGAGCAAATCATACTCTTTTCCAGCAGCGTCAGGGGCAGTGGCCCTTGCTGGTGCTTAAGGGATGCAGAGCTTGCAGAGGCAGTGGCTGGGGGCAGCAGAGCTCTGCAGCGGAGGGGGCTTTGTTTTGGGAGGGAAACCCAAGGACAAAGAAGCTGGCAGTTGTGGGGGGCAAGACCTAAAAAGACATATATCCCAGAGAAATTAAATTAATTCAAGAACTATGAGGGCTTCAGTCTGTTGATTTTGAAGTTATCCATGTATGGAATTAGTTTAAGGAGTGTATTATAATCTTAATTAATAATACCTTGCCTCAAACTTTGCTCAGCCATCTACCCAGTTCCCTCTCTATTGCATTTCCACTTTTAGATTGATTTTTCCGGTTCCTGTTCCATTGCATAGTGAAGTAACAGTGAGTACCTCTAAAAGCAAAGAAAAGATACTCAACAGGGACATTACTGAGTAACCACATCTCTTCTAATATTGATATACTTCTTTAGTTGTGGTATTCCAGGCGACCGCATACTTAGCCAATGTTGCCTCTGCCAGCAACAAATCTGTTCCTCCTCTGGATTTACAGACATTTCTTCCTCGCTATTGAATAGCTTACAGAAACCTTTTTCTACCACTTCCAAGAAGCCAACTGAAGTGTGTTAAAAAATGTTTTTCCTTCCTTTCCTTCAGCCTCATTAATATGAGGTTACCTTTGGTTTCACTAAGTTGTTATAGTGAAAGTTGCAGATCCCATACTACACATACAAACGAGATATTTCCGAAGTCCTGGAAAAGGGAGTCATCTCAGAGCTGCCAGCTTAGAAGTTCATGATCCCAAGATAGATGTAGTGGAAGACTGCAGATACTGTTTCTCTAAACTTGAGTATTACAGCTCCAACTGAAGCAGCAAGGAAATGTTGATATTTACTTTGCATATTTCATTACAAGGGATCTTGCAATTTCCAGAGCTGGACAGGTAACTAATAACGTGATTTTGAAAGTCTTTTAAAATCACAATCTTCTAGAATTTAGTCACTGCTTGAAAATACTTTCAGAACAATTGGTAAGGCAAAGTTCATCCTGCAGGATGTGAGCAAGCCATTAGATATGAACATTGAATGTATTCAGGCCTCAGTTTCCTAAGCCACATTGTTTGTTTCTGTGCTCTCACTGGATAAACAGAACTTTTCCAATGAGTTTTCTTCTGCAGATACTCATAATCCTGAATTAGATTTTTACTTTTTACTTTAAGTCTACAATGCTTGCTTAAATTTTGCTGTTCTGGCAAATAGTTTTGAAACTACTTTTATTGGCTACAAGAGGCACTGTAAATGGAAACAAAAGAGATATAAAACTATTTTGAACAATTGAAAAAATGTGAGTAATTCCTCTCAGATAATTTTCACAGTATGTTTTCATACTATCATTTCAGTGAAAAATAAGGGAAAATAGGCTTGCAAAACCCCTGAAATAAATAGGCTCCTTTGGATGTACCAAATAGATTGATTCCATCTTAAAATTTCTTGTAAGATGTGTATTTGGAAGCTTATAAAAACTGCAATAATTAACATCAAAACTTCCAATATTTGTTTTCTGTAAATCTACTGAGATTGTCATCACTTGCTAAAAAGGTGTTACACTCTTTAAAAAACTACCCCCAGTTATGCATTAAATACTGAAAATAACATCTATTTAAAAAGGATAATGAGCGTTTCCAGCTTTGCTTGAGAATGAGAGCTGTTAGTGCATTAATGATAGACTATTTCTCTGGAAACATCCTTGAATTCTTCCTCTGATGTTTTGATCCCTGCCATCCAGTAAGTATATTTTCTTTATGATACCAAGGCCTGATATGTCTTTATATCCCTCTAGATTCTTTTTCACATTGTCTTGCATACGAATACACAGTGAAGCACCCCTAGCCAGCTTGCCTACAAATTTCCAGCAAGTCTGCTCTATCTGTTAAGAGCTCAATTTACTGTTCAGGGGATTTCCTTAATTTATTTTACTGCTGGCATCGTGGTTTGTTCACTGTTTCAAGGAGCTCCAGGTCTTCTACGCTTACTTTATTCATGTTCTTCTTAATGGGGATCAGACAGCAGAGGCTTCTGCTGAGGCACCTCTACCCCTCCCTGCCCCAGGGTCTCATTTTGAAAATGATTATTTGAACTCCACAGTAAGAGAGGTTGCACATACTCAGCACTCCTGAGAAGCTCTTCCAATCACAATATGTGGCCACTCAACCTGAAAATGTTTAACCCGATTTAGAGGTGGATCAGGAGGAAAACATAGATTTAGATGACGATGTTTTTCCTCCACTATAGTGTAGTGAGAAATCTGTATGTTACTAGTACACTGAGACCTCACACCCAATGTATTGCATGTTTCTCTACTTGTGGGCAAATCTTGCTGTGTATTTGCAAATGCTTACTCCTTGTTTCAAATTACTATTTGCCATTAATTAAAACACTGTCATAATCGACTTAATTACTCATCCTGGAGAGAAATAGTAAAGCTGACAAGAAAACAAAATGCTGCCTCCTTGCAAATTAATGCATATATTCTCCTACCTTTTACTGAACTAGACAAAAATGCCACATCCTACAGACATTCCTACAGGGGCAGGTGACTCACAGCTGAATACACATGCTGTGAAATGCTATTTCACACACAGGAGATTTAAGTCCCTGCTCACCGTCACTCTCCTTTACCGCTCTTGCATTCCACCAGGACAGAGCAGCACAAATTTCCTTTCCCTTTCTCCTTCCCCCCACAGTGTCCTGAAAGCAACATACATTTTCCTGTCATTTCTACATAGTGGCAGAAGTCCAGAAGGAAAGACAGATCAGTGTGCAGGCCTTCAAAAATCATGCAGTTCTTTCCCCTCAATTGATTTCCTATATCTATACCTTGTACATAGAAAAAAGAAATAATATGTACATTTCTACAAAATAGGCAATCATAAGCATGTCCTTTACCTGGAGAGTGGGTTAACTGAGATGTTTAGTAACAGAGGTGACCCAAGCAGCCATAACAGGTAGGAGCAGATCTCTCTTTGAAGCATTTCAGCAGAGTCAGACCTGATCAACACTGAAGTAAGAAATACAATTTAACTAATAAGAAGAGACTTGTCTTGATTCTTAGATCATCTTCCAATCAGAGCTAATCTAAAGGCATTTTTCATTTGCAGATTTCCTGCCCTGTTTATAGTGAGATGTATTATGCAGTATCTAAAAATAACTTGCACTATAACCCTCAATTTTTCAGCTGTCCCACAGGAGAACAGGCTCAGGGCTACAAGCTTTTGCCTCAAGCAAAAAAGATAATTGTGAGAAAGGCTGTAAGAGCTGCCAGTGTCTCTTTCTAATAATAATTGGGCAAAGTGGGAAAAAGCTGCAGGCAAAATGCCCTGCTAGTTTCATTAGGTGAGCTAATAGAGAATGTCAGCAGCTTTTGTGGTAAAGGGGTTATGTTTTGTTTCATTAGGTCTTTACTGAAGCTAGTAGAATAGAAAATATTTGCTGTCCAACATAGTGGAATCTGGTGCTCTGTATCTCATTGGTGGATCTGTCAAATGGAAAGATGAAAAAATGCCCTTATTACAATCCTTATCGATTTTCATAGATTTAGAGGATTTCAGGACAGCAAAAACCCACTATGATTATCCTGCTTGATTTGTACAACAAAGTCCAAGAATATTTGCTCGCAATTCCCTCTGTCAAGTCTGTATCTTGTGGCTGAAATACAATGTAATTTCTGCAATACCACGCATTCTTCAAGTATCAGCTTTGAAGTAGGTGAGAATCTCTCACATCCCCAGATAAGCAGGACCAGCAGTTAACCACTCTCACGGGTGCCTCCGTGGATATGTCCAGCAGCAGCCACCTGCCATCGAATGCTGTTGTGTCTTTGTCTACTAGATTAAAGACTTCTCTCTCTCCTATCAGAAAATTGTTTTTCTGTGTAGGTGTGCATCAACTGCAATAAATCATTACTTAATCCTCTTCCTCTACTTGATAGGGTGAGTAGACCTATGTTTTGCATAATAAAGCTGTTCTGCTAGATCCTAGGGCGTCTTGTTGATCTTTTGTGGTCCCTTCCTAAATTTCCAGTGCTGTCCTGAAATGCAGCCATCAGATTGGACACAGCCTTCTGTCCCACAGAAAAATAACACCATCTCCACAGTCCTGCTCAATACTCCTGTGCTTAGTTACGCCCTGTTCTCCTAGCAAAGCACCAGGGAGGAACTGATGCTGGCTCTGGACAGAGAGAGGGTGTTTTCTGGAGCACAGCTTTCTGGCCAGCAGGCTGGGCTCCAGGCTCGGCTGCTCCATCTCCTTGCTTTTCTGGATGAGCAATAACACTGAACAAGCAGTGATTTGTCCCTGACGTTCACATGTAAATTTACATCTAATTGACGTTTACCAGATTTCTGCCCTGCACATCAGTATATCAAAGCTTATTTTAAAAACTGATATTAAATTAAAAAGACTCAGGCACTAATCTCTGCAAACACAAGAGGAAACAAAAGCCCCAGTCCTGCGTACTTTTTCCTATGGGAAATCTCCCATCATATTCCATAGCACGTGTTAAGGCCCGTGGAGGTCTGCCCAAGAAGAGCATTTGTAGAGCAGCTTTACCTGATAGTTGCAACATTAAAATCAGTTCAACTCTTTGACTCTTTTCAGTAGTTGCCAGTGAGAGGACAAGGGGCAATGGGCACAAGTTGGAACATAAGACGTTCCACTTGAATATGAGGAAAAACTTTTTCACAGTGAGGGTGACGGAGCCCTGGAACAGGCTGCCCAGGGAGGTCGTGGAGTCCCCTTCTTTGGAGATTTTCAAGACCCGCCTGGATGCCGTCCTGAGTGGCATGATCTGACATGCTCTGGGTGGTCCTGCTTTGGCAGGAGAGTTGGACTAGATGATCTCTATGGTCCCTTCCAACTCTAAAAATCAGTGAAATTCAGTGAAATTCAGTGAAACTTTTGACATAGATGGAATTATCTGCATGCATAATTGTTTGCAGTCTCAAAAAACCACAGTGCTTATCTTAGGCAAGTATAGAAAAAGCACAGGAAAAGCCCTGATGGTTTTCCTAACATACAAATCCCTTTTTTTTTTTTATCAGTAGAATTGTTGTTGCAAAGGTCTGTTTGTGCAAAGCCAATTACGGGATTGAAAGAGAAGTCAACAAACTAAATCAGACTATAAAGAGAGGTAATCTTTCTTTTCCAGTGCAGGGCCCTGTTTGTGACAGAATATGGACTGGCACAGGGAGACAAAGAGCTGTGAAGTGGAATTGCCACTGAGATACATATAGAGCCTCTATAAGGAGAAAATGCCATCTGGGCAAGAGTGCAAAGCCTACTGAAGTTCAAAAAAAGCAACACCGAGTCTTCCATTGACCTCAGCAGGATTCAGACCAGAATCTGAATTACACCTTTGGTTTATTTGGACTTGAAAAGTAAAAGTGAATACAATACAATTCTTTGACAGACGGACACAATGCAGTGGGATATGAATTTCAAGACAGTGCTTGGATTGTTTTGCAGATCCTCCCAAGTGTCTTTCAACTTGAAAAAATTTTTCTTCTGTAGAGGAGCCCTTGAAGTCCCATGTGGCATTTTGCCATGGGAGAGTGAGTGATCACAGTACACTTCACTCAGGTGGCTGGTAGGGCATCGGAGGCCATCAATGCAGCTGAACCCCAGAGGTTGCACTGCACAGCTGGGGATGTATTAGCAAGGACACAATAGAGTGACGCTGTATGGAAATAGCTGTCATTTCAAAAGCATATGCTTCTATTATAAGAAAAGACGGTTGTAAGGAGTCTGCCACGAAAGTCATGAAGGCTTGACATGCCATCCCATACACAGCATCTTTTGAATCGCAGATGACTCTTCAGCCAGAAAGCAGTATGTCTAGCTGAATATGCAAGGTCTTTGGTCTGCTTATGCCCTGTGCATGGCTGAGGGGTGTTCAGCAGTGCACTGAGAGGCTCTCCCTGATGCCGGGGCTGTTCAGGTCAGGTTCTGAATGTGACTCTGCTCATTGAGGGTATTCCCAAATAGACCTGTCTGCATCCTGCCACTATATATTTCACTGTGGGAAATTTCTGCAATAATGGAGTAACATACAGCAGCTGCTACACAACACTTCTTTCAAGCTTTTGTCAATTGCTGGAAAGGAAATTATTCTTTGCTGAAAGAATTAGTTTAGTCATCCAGCTCTAAAATGAAAATTGCTGCCTATTCCAATCAGACTTCAAGGGCTGGGAATTTCTTTACAGCACCAAAGATTTTGAAAGTCCTGCTGCTCTAACAACACATTTCTCTCTCCTGTCCACATGTCAGGGCTTCAAGATAATGACTTGTGAAATCATTATTGTAGCACTCAAGGCATGTAAAAATGTTGGCACCTACCTAGAGGGCAGCGTGTATGATACACAAACGTCATCTCCCTCATACTTCCCAAACTCTTGCTTCTGTGTTTGTCGGACAGGGGCTCACAGAGGTCTGAGATATGATCAGGACCCCTTTGGGCTGGCTGCTGTACAGAGAAATGCATGAGAACCCCTTTCCTCAAGAAAAGACACAGCAGAGAATCCAACAGATTTGTAAGAAGTCAAGCATAAAGTCAGCGACAGACCCAGATTTATAGTCCCATGATATAACTCAAAAGTTCCCTTGCCTTTCCACAGCATATATTTTTGATGCCTTCAGAAGGACCTTGCCATCAATGACCCTCAGCTTCCTTGTCATCTCAACTGTTAAACACAGCTCAGGACCCAAACCCTTCCCAAAGTGAGCAATTCAGTGCGGCATAGCAATTGCTGATACCGCTACTAGCTCTGAGGCATCCCTGTTTCCATGCATTAGTGTGGCAAGGCACATGGCAGGAAAGCAGAAGGGATTTACCACCCTCAAAGCCTCCCAGGCTGCACAGGCTACTGAACAAAATGGCAAGAAGAGAAAAAACTAGCATTATATTAGCTTTGCTGCTATGAAAACAGATCAGTGAGCAGTAACTGCCTGTTATTTCTCCCTTTGCAGCCATCCCCATCAGCGTCCAGACTCAGGCATTCCCTCTAAAAGGATGTATCTCAGCAGGCTGATATTGCAGCTTCCCAGCCAACAAGGAAGCCAGTACTTTTTGCACCATTGCTCGTGAATATGCTGTGTGGAAGCTCACCTAGAGCATGGTCTGCCCTGCCAGCATCAGCACCCTCGCCAGACGGTGCTCAGGACCTTCCCCATGATTGATGCAGATGCTGTGCAGCACAGCGCAGATAAAATTCTTTCAAGGCAAGATCAGGTCACCTCTCGTGGGCCTTTTGCTACGTCACCTTTCAGTTTCTCAAGGGTATACCTCACAGCTAGCTTTGAGTCACCTAAGGCACTAATTAGTATTTTCCCAAGTTTCCTGGGATATGTCTCACTACACATGGTAATAGTGGATATGTAAAATCATCATGGAATAACGATAAAAGGATGAAACGTAACACCACCATTATCTACATTAGCTGCGCCACAAAAACCTATTATGGGAACACAGGTGAAAATTGTACCCCAGCAGATTTTCCACAGCAGTCTGCCCTCAGCATTAGGAAACCTACCAGAATGTGGGACAAACTATGTGGATTACATTTACTAGGCCTTGGAGCGCAGCAGATAAGTAATACTTCCTAACGATGAACTTTGAGGCCAGGTGGAGGGCGTTAGTGATAAAACTGTCATTTATGCCTATATAAACGCAGAGCACCACACACTGAAAGCCACCATTAACCTCTGGAGGTTTAATGAGTTACGCACCCAACAACAGAACTTTTGACATAATTACACACCTCATGGAGCATGGCAGGAGCATAAGGAAGGTCTCCTGCCCACAGTGCTCAGCAAAGTCCTTGGAAGGAATTGCCTTGGGATGCCTGGGAGTAAAATGAAAGCCACTTCTTCTTTCAGATAGATTTGGACTGGTGAAGTGACATTGCAAGGGCTTTTTAATGCTGTTTAACTTCCCTTGTGTTACAAGCTTAAAGAGAAAGGGACACAGGAGGAAGAATAGGGGACATAGCACTTTTGAGACTAATCACAGTTGCTGAGGTCCAAATTCACAAGTTTGTTCTTGAAACAGCTTTGCAGCTTAGATTTTTTTTTCTAGTGCGAACACATCCTTTCAAGATAATAAGTACTTAATGATTTGTTTCATTTGAATACCCCTTTTTACCTGGAAACAGTCAGCCAAGAGCTGGAGGTAAATCAGCTCAGAGTGAACTTGCAAAGTTTTATTACCCCTACTGAGGAGGCATCAGGCGTGTGGGAGGGGAAGCTCTGCAGCAGCTGGAAGGGTGGGTCCCACTCCCACAACCTACTGCTGCTGTGATCCAGGGGGGAACTGGGTCAGTTGTGTTGCTGCCATCAGCCTCAAGAGTCCTACTACAATTAATCCTTACTTTTCGGGGTCGTTAAGGCATGTGTTACAGTTGGAAAAAGTCCTAATATTGATCAAGTCTGGTAACTAGCAAACCTTGCTGACCTGGGGCGGACAGCTCAGACCCATGTCCCCAGCCCGTCAGCACACAGGTTAGTGCCACTACGGCTCCTTCAGTTCAGTGCTTTCTTTTCTTTTTCTCTGTTTCGCAAAAGCCTGTACACCCCTCAAAGGTCAGGAAATTAAAATGTTTATTATCAACACTGAAAGTTACACTATAATTATTTTTAAATAGAGTATGCTTTTCAGAATTATTTTTAAAATGCAGTAGTAGAAGGTGTTACGCAAAAGTCCTGTAGTTGGCAATATGTCTCTCCTACTACCCTGTGCATGAGCGGCATGCTTTAAAGTGTTAGTCTGCACTTGGACCCATTCACCTAGATCCTGGGTTGAATTCTATTAACACATCAGGCTATGGGAGAACTGATTGGGAATTGAGACCTCCTTTCTTCCACAGGGGCCATGTATCAACTTGCAGCTTCCTGTATTAAATCAAGGGACCTAAAATTAATAGCAGTCCCTTTCAGAAATTAATCTTATCTTGCTGGCATGCAATGTTGGAGAACACATTAGATTTGGAAGTCTTCTGGGGCTATTTTTTTCTTTTAAGATCATTTACCCTGTCAGGCTACAGCAACCTAAACATTGTACCCCATATTCTTGAGTTGGCATTTTGAAGGTTTCCCCTCTTTTGTGGCTACACATCTTGACCTTTGACATCTTCATATGGAAAAGAACAATGGTTGAAGAAGCAGTAATTTCTTAACTGCTTTAGGCAGAGGTCAGGCAGGGCAATAAGCTGAGAGTCAAGGTAACAATGCAGCGGAGGGTCCCATTGTGAGCACTTTGTGTGTCAGTGAACTTGATTCATACTCAGTGTGAATAGAGGAACTCTCAGTTATTTCAGGAATGTCAGCAATTTTGTCGTAAAGCAGCTTTGATCTTGCTCCAATTTCCCAGGCTCATTCATTAGCTGAGAATGTGGAGGGTAAGATAGGCTCTCTCTTCTTGGAGACTGCCTGCCTGCTACTTAAATAAATCACCTACTTTTTCTCCCTGTCCTTCTTGTAATAAAACAATCCTTCACAGGTCCTCTTGCCATATGATGAAACTTCTGACTCCACGGAAATCTCTCTCTGATGCATGGGCTAAGAGGAATGCCTTTGATTTTTGAAACTGAGGGTCAGATTCTATAAACATACCACCCCAAAGCTGATCAATCCCCATCTCCCCCCAAAGTAACATGAGACATGCTGGTGACCTTTTGATACTTCTGACAATGTGGAGTTGAAGAAGTTTCTAGCCTTCAAAAAAAAAAGGGTTCTTGTCTTTGTCCTGCCAGCTCTCTGTGTTTTGAAGTGTGGAGCACTCTGTTCTTTCTCCGTGGACAGGCTCTCTTACACCAGGACTGTTGGGGTAGTCTCCAAGCCTCCCCCGGCAGAACGAGCACCAGCTGGACTAAACTTTGACATGCTGTTTGCTCTCTCGGTCTCTGCAGGGGTAGAAGTGTGTACAGACAAACATCTCAGGACAAGGGGCTTTTTTCTGTATTCTGATTTGGGATGAAAATTAATATGCTAAGCTGTCTTTCATTTGCACTAGTATTATAATACTTTCAAAACAAGGATGCTTTTCTCTAAGGA
>JAHREE010000311.1:194750-354501 GCA_033628505.1 Tringa tobata | reverse complement strand
TTCTTTCTTTCTTTCTTTCTTTCTTTCTTTTCTCAAATAATTAAAGCTCATTTCCCACCTCCTTTTCTCTTCTTACCCTGCTGTGAAGCAGGAAGTCACCTTTTAAAAAAATGTTAAGTGAACTAGAGAGAAGCTAATTGATTCATCCAAAGGTCAGAGAGTGTCAGCAGCGGAAGGAGAAAATGAAGTGGAGCATCCCAAGTCTCCTGTGCTTGCCTTCAGAAAACATGCTCTGCCTCAGGTTTCCTCTATGGTACCACCTATGTTTTTCAATTCCTCTCAGTTAATTTTGTCTCAGATCCCAGTTTTTCAGTCTCCCAAAGTTCCTGGCTTTGCAAGCACTGTGTTCATGTTCTCAAACAAACAACACTCAGAACTCACCAGCACAGTTGTTAAGTCTCCTAATCTTACACGTACTTACCTTAGGAAAAGAAATCACAAGCACACTTGTTCAAACAATCTTTGTGCCAGCTTTCCCCACATTTTAATCTTATAAAAATTTTCAACTACACAAAGTGATTCAGAAACATGTTTATGAACATTTTCCAAACATTTTTTAAGATTACAGTTAAAGCATAGTAATTGCCGAGTGATGAGATTTTGGAAGCAGCAGGGGCAAGTGTATCCTACAGCTCCATCCCCTCATACCCCACTCTCTGCATCTCCTCTCATTTCAGCAGAGGCTTGGAGATGAAAGCTGTGTGAAGCCCAGCCCCTGGGTTTGCTAGGCCAGTGGTGACTGGGTCATCATAAGCCCAGTTTCTTCAGGACGTGGTGAAGGCTGGCTGTACAATTATCCAACTACGTGCAATATGGGTCAGTACTAATGGTAGAGAAAGCCATATTTTTCCACTTAACTCCTTTGGTAAAATCATCCCTGCAGATGCCAGAGGCATTATCTTTTGTTCTCATTTTTATAGCCCTGCAGTGAAAACCATGATATCTTTTACTTGCTTTCAAGTCCAAATGGTGTAGTATCAGAAAGCAGAAATTATACTTTGTGCTCCTAAAAACAGCCTCTCCCAGTGCTTTGTGTGTATAAAGAGAGGTGCTGCAGGGAGGAACAAGGTTGTCTTCTTATCTGCACACTGCATTTAAAACTACTTAGCAAGCAGCTTCCTTGGACAATGAATGTATTTTCCCCTGTGAGGCAGGAGAATCTGCTACAGTCTTGCTCTGCTGCTCAATAAATCAAACCGTTCAAGTATGCTATAATAAAAGTATTTGCTTTGAAGTTCAACCTTAAATGTCTAATTTCCTAGTGGTAACAATGATGCCTTATCATGTTTTTTTTTTTTTTTTTTCCTTCAGCCTGTTTTCTCTGTCCGGTTGTTTTGTTAACATGTGTGGCTGTCTAACGACTGGATTTTGGATTCCAGATGTTTTGGCAAGAGAAAGCACTAAACGGCCATATACATCCCAGAAACCCCATACCACCCAAGTAGCTGTTATGTCAACTGGCTAGTGTAAGCCTACCCAGATAATTCCCCCCTCTTTCTCCCCCTAAATGGCTGCTAACCCTTTAGTCATCAATACAAAATGACAGAAATTCTTTTCCACGGCTACTATTACAGAAACATCCAGGGTGGGGGATATAAAACCACATGCAAATAAGATCCATGTGGTTTTGATAGAAACAAAAGGTATTTTAATTAAATAATGAGCTCAGTCTCTTTCCTGGTGAATACAGTGATTAGCTCAATGATTAAAGGTATACTGACACACAGGAACCCATACATGAACACGTGCACACGTATGCATGCAAAAGTACCTCTTTTGCAGGCTGTTTATGATGCTATTAGTTTGATCGAAGCTTTTTCCTTCAGGAAAACAGAAGTAGGAAAAAGAAGCAATCACTAATTTTGTGTTGATGGAGAGGTGTCTTCTTTGAAGATGACAAGGCTATGATTTACCACTTGCTACAAAATACCATTGCCACTTGGTATGGACTTTACTAAGGTGTTCCTTCACTCTTGGTGGTCATGACGTAAAAGAGCAATAAATTGAGAGATCCCAGATTGTACCCCAATAGAGGTTAAGCCCTGGAGCCAGCCATTAAAAATGGAAGCAAGAAAGGTCCATAAGAAGTCAAAGAGGTAAAGCGTTAAAGATTATCTTGAACAATTTTCTGTGTCTCTTCTCTCATGGGAAATACTGACGTGTAAATTACTGGCCTATTTTCATGCTTCCTCCTACATTTTCTCCCACTCTGAAACTGAATATGTTGCAGTAATTGTCCTTTCTTTTTAGTACTGAAGAGTTGTGGTCCCATCACAGCTTCAGTGCTTTGGATGAAATTGGTCTCACCATGGCCAGACTTTCTGCTCTGCATTTTCAAAGAATCTACCAATTTTGCTCTGGATGGCAGCTACAAGGGAGAAATCAAGGACGTTAACTACTGACAAGAGCTGAGCATAACGGATTGTCAGTTCTGCCATTACCTGTGGGGATCAGCAAAAGCAGGTATCTTTCTCTTACCTGGCTGGATTACACCAAGCTCTTGGAGACCCTAGTGGCAGATCAAATGCTGGGTTTTCAGATTTGGTGAGTGGGAGAGAAAGGATGACTTAATTGTCATTAACTACTGATAGTGTAGGGCTTTAGGGGGGAAGACATGATGAACAGATGGACTGGAACAGAAGAACAGCGGAGTAGAAGAGAGATGGGTAACGGAAGCTGAGACTGGGCAGAGATCTTGGAAATGAGAGGTGCAATCTGAAATCTGATTCAGAGGATGCTGATCCAAAGTAACTGACTAAGTAACAGTCACAGGCAAGGGATATTATTTTAGCCATTTTATGGAGCAGAAGAGAATGAGACTGAGATCAGCTGCAGAGGAGGAAAAAGCATTATGACAAGAGGGAGAGAGACAGACATTGGAAGAAGGGGCTGGTTTTGGTGGAGAACAGCTTTGGCTGGAGTCTGCCAGCCCACTACTTGTACACAGCCCAACAAGGCAGCATGGGCAGCAGCAGCTCCTCCAGGCAAGGCTGCTCTCAGCTTTATACGTCCCAGGACAGACATGGCAGGAGCTGGATGTTAAAGGAAAAGGAGACAACACCAAGACTGTGAAAATGTGGGAGAGCTGAAGCACAGAGACTCTTCCAATTCCCACAGGTGTACCTTCTGCCTCCTGTACATCTGAATCTGGGGACTTCCTTAGCCCAAATGTCATGCTCCCTGAAACTTCATATCCCTCAGCTGTGGCATGGAGATGTTAGAGCTTTCCAAGAAGAACACCTTGAATCATCTAATAAGGCAACTAATTAGACAATGCTGAAGAATGAGGCATGTACAGCATTGTAAGTGACATTGCTATTATTGAAACTACTGAGTAAAAAAATAGAGACTGTATTTTCACAGGCCTTTTTTTTTTTTTTTTTCCCAGATGACCATAACAGACTGCCTGCATTAATAAAAAACACCATACATACAATCTGTGAGCCACAAACTGAATGACATTTATCCAGTTGCAATGGTGACTGTCTCTCAAAGACCTAAACTATTTATTGTTAATAGACAATCTTTTTTGCCCAACTCAAATAATATTCAAAGTCAAATTCACCATTGGAAGTCCAGCTGCATATATAGGATCCCAAAAAGAACTGTTCTTGGTAAATTACTCAAAATCTGGAATTCAGTTGCACTTAAATAATTTAAAGCTTAATCCTGTAACTATACATCAATATGAATGTGAATATGAAGATGAATTTTTCTGGTTAAGAAAATCTATGACCACATATGTGAGTGGTGAGTATAGTGGCATTGTCAGTGCCATAACTGTAAGTCTACCAGATAACAGACATGTCTAAGGCAAGAAAGACATCTCCTCTGCCCAATGGAAACTGCGTAAAGAGGTCTATTCTTAAGGTCAAATTTTCCTTTGAGCCTTTTTGACCATTTACTGAACTCTTACCTCAGTGAGGAGTGTTGAAATAAATGCCTCCAGCTTTATGCATTGCAGACCCTAGGACACAGCTCCGGGGCTAATGTTTAACAGCAATGTTTCAAGGTCCTGCTTTAGTTCCCCAGTGCCAAATTAATCAATCTATTTTCTTCAGACACTTTTTTTAAAAAAAATCTCTTTCAGTTTCATTCTCTTTTTCTGGAAATTTTTAGGCTATTTTTTGAAACTCTAGTATTTCTTTAGCCATGGAGACTGACATTAGTGGAATGGGTATCTGAAGTTCATTAAAAGCAAGTCATGTGAATAAGAACTTACAAAAAGAGCTATTAATAATGCCTGAGAAACCAAGAGGGCTTCAAGTTCTGGCCAACTTGTACAGCTTTCACATTAAATTATAGAGCACTGAGCGCTCTGAATGAAGGCCAATACCAGGGAGACAAGTGATGGTCAAGGATGGCTACTATCTCATTGCTTCTGTTCCAGTTTGTACAGATGCCATTCCATTTGTTTTAAACTGATAGGAGCTGTTACAGAGTGATCACAAACCAAAAGGGAAAACTTGTATTTTATGTTTAGTAAAATTAAACAGTTATCATTTTTCTTGAGGAAACCAAGGTGATACTGGTAGGGTAAGTTCTATTTTTTCATGTCAATAATTACAGAACACAGCTAGCAATTTCTAACCATCCTAGCTTAGCTGCTTGTGTACTGCATGTAACACATCCAGTGAGGTACAATCTTTTTTTTTCTTAAAAGAGGAAAGAATGGTATTTCAATTAGTTTAACATCTCAGAATCAAATCTAGGTTTTGTTTATTATTACACTCTCCTGAATATTAAAATACTAAGAATTCCAAATGAATAGAGTGTATTCTCTATATCTTTAAATATGTAAGCATACATGTGTGCATGCATGTATATGTATAAATTCTGATACATAATTTAATTTATTCAAGAAGTAAACTTGTTACTCAGTTTTAAAACATTACAAAAATGAACTGTCAAAAGTTGATCAGAAGGTTTAACAGATATTAGTGCAAGTTTTAAATATTTTTTTTTCAATTTGTCAATAGATATAATAAATAATGGTGGTATATTCCGTATGGAAAATATTCCATTTTATTCACCACAGTCAAAAAACCAGACTTGAGCTTCCCCTTAACACTCATCAACAGATTATTTCCGCAACCGAAAGTCACAAGACAACAGAGGTTCCCATTGGCAATACACCTGGGCAGAGGCTCAGACCCCAGCTTGTTTTCCCTCTTATCCTGAAACAGAACAAGATGTCCACAGGGACAAAGTGGCCGGGGAGTGGTAGGGTGGGAGGTGGAGAATTTCCCCTCAAAGAAAGCAGACTCTGGACCAAAACAGTGCAAACAGCCAGGCAAATGGCTGTGAAGACCAAGAATGTAGAGGAAGTCTTTGAGCCACCAGCTGCTGGAAGCTGGGAGAATGCACCAGGGGAAGGTTTAGCCTTTATGTGCCTTTTGCATATTCTGAACATCTGTAGCAGACCACTGTTAACAGAGATGGGATGCTGGACAAGACAGACCTTTGCTCAAGCCCAGTATGTCAATATTTACATTCTTGTACCAAGCAAAAATTGAGCTATTGTAAGGCAAAAACGAACAGCGCAATAAAAAAATTTTGCTTACCTCCATGAAAGGCACCTGCCATTTTTTCCTGTCAGCATTTGTATCCAAATCTGCCTGAAACCACTCTGAGGTGGAGAAAATGTTGGTCTTGGCACCAGTTATTGCTGAATCTTCCTTCATTGTAACAGTCAGTCAGGGGCAAGATGGTTGGCTTCAGGTTTGCTCTATGGCTAGGCATTTCTTCCTGTCCACCTGCCACTACCACAGCAATAGCTGCCAGATCCTCCTCTCTTTCTTTGACTGCTCCCCGTGTCCTCTCTCACTTTCCTACCTGCCTCATTAAAACTATTTACTGATGCTGTGAAATTTGTTCCTATGGATAAAAGTTTAGGTGCAGAAACACAAGAGACAGAAAGATGCAATTGCCTCACCCAAGGCCTGAATGAAGTGGACTGAACACACATACGTAAGTACATATGTACAATATATGCACCTTCCCTTTTCCGTATCCATTCTCTGTTTAAAATAAATACTGGAATCAAGTGTGGATAGATCACAGTGAGCCCGGATCTGAAACTTGGCAAGTGTCTACCTCCCCTTTAGGATCGTAACCTGTGAGTTGCTAGGGATTTAGATATTTAATTGCTCCATTCACATATAGAAGTATTTGTCTTTGTTGGGGTGTACTGAAGATACCTTTATTTCATGATAGCTGACAGGAAATATGCCACTATTTAAGGTCTCCTGTTAACCCTCCATGTGTTGGAAGTCTAACTTCCCTAACTCTTTTCTTGCTCCAAGCTCAACATTTACCTCACTTTAGATAAAGTGTATGTATGTATGCTTTGTCTAAATTGTGTGTATGTATGCTTTACCCCGATTTTTAAATTTATTTTGCTTCAGATTAACATTAAGAAACTCTGATTGCCATCAAGCAATTTTAAACAATGTGGTTTCAACGTCGTCTCCAATCTGTTGCCTACAAATCAAAATAATTTAAGTGTCACTATTCGTTTTCCACTCTTCCCCTAGCCTGCTAAAAACAACATTATTAACTTGTTTCTCTAATTAGCTGGCTACATCCATTGCCAAACCAGATTGCTATGAGCTATGTCCTCTTACAGGGTTTTCTTATTAGCAGAACTTATTGCAGCAAAATATAAACAGCTAAGACATTACCAGTTACTCCAGAGCTGTCAGCATATTTCTAAGATGATTACTGTGGTGTCCATGTCACTAGCAAGTGCTAATCCAGGCATGTGACCACTGACCTTTATACCCACCACATAAAGTACGGCTTTATCTATGTGGGTAACTAAGACTTATACTGGGGAGTTTCTTTGAAAAACTCAAGGGACTTCAGTGCAGTTACCCTTCAGACAGAAGCCAAAGTAGTTGGAGACCATCAGCAGAAGACTCTCTTTTTTTATGTAGGTTACTAACATCAGTATGAGATTTAAGCAGTAACTACATCTTTTAGTTGGTGTAATAATTAGCAAAATGAGAAGAAAAAAACCCCAAAACCCTAGGTAGAATTCCCCTCTCTCCTGCCTCCCCTCCAGGCTGTCAGTATAATAATCAAAGAGATTGCAGGATTTTTTGTGGCTCAGAACAAAACTATGGGATCCCTCTGCTCTTGAAATAAATACAATATCTATTTCCTATTAAATGGTAACTTTCTTTTCTCCTACTTCTAGCATCATCCAGTGTGTTCTAAGTTCTCAGTGTCTAAATAAGACACCCTGGTTTCCTTTCCTACTCCTTTGTTTTTTGTAGTGATTTCTCATCAGCAGCTCTATAAGATATTGATCTGCCTTCTATATAAGACAAAGTGAAGCTGGAAATCTGTCCTAGATTTGGAGGACATGATCTGAACAGCTTACAAAGTCAACGATATTAGAAAAAGTCAGCCAAAGAAGGCTTTTACTCAGATATTCATCACTACAATATCAATACAAGCATGAAAAAATACCACATTTCTAGAAAAGAAGCACACAGAAGAAGACGATGGAATTATCTCAGTCCATG
This sequence comes from Tringa tobata, assembly GCA_033628505.1. Classification (NCBI taxonomy): domain Eukaryota; kingdom Metazoa; phylum Chordata; class Aves; order Charadriiformes; family Scolopacidae; genus Tringa; species Tringa tobata. The sequence continues at coordinate 346,969 of JAHREE010000311.1, read as the reverse complement.
GAAGCTTGTTGTAGAAATAAAGTTTATGAAAAGTGCAAATGTCAGAAAGACCACTGAAGACTAAGTCTAAATCCAGTAGAGTAACTTTAGAAAGCAGTGTGTTTGAGCTGCATGACTCCTGCTATAGTCAAAGGAAACCATAAGGCAAGAAAGCTTGCAAAGTATCTTAAAGATAGCTAGCACCTCTGATGTTCCTTTTTCTCTCCCATCCAGCCTCATGAAAAGTTCTATATTGGGTGTTTGCCTTTTACAGTTTAAGTAACAGCTAATCTTCTATTGATTTCCCAGCACATAAATTGTAGCTTGTGTTTGTTTTTCTTCTGGAGCTGTGAAATCGTAGTGGGGAAACCAGCACAACAAATGGCAGGGTGAGTTCATGTTTGCTGCAAGTCTGCTGATTTGAGAAGCTGTAGAGCCTGTCCCATCTTAATTGACCAATGGGCTATGTCATGGAAATGGCTGGTGCCTTCCTCATCTTTTTGGTATGCTTTGGAAGAACTCATGCTGTGGGTTTCACGCTTATGGGTCTTTTTTCTTGGGAACTGTGTATTGGTGAATAACACGGACCAGCAGCAGCACAAGCACAAAGCTGAGGTCAGCATCCTGTTGGATATCAATGGCAGCCCAGCTGACGTAATCTTTCACCCTTTGTCCCAATGCAAACCTTCACAGTTCAGCTCAAATTGATTCATTTTTACTGGAGTGCCTGGAGCTTCATCTCTACACAACTGGTTGATTTCTCATAGTTCTTACAGTCCCTGTAATAAGAATGAAGCACAGTCTTTAAAGACTAAAATGCTGTTGTGTACTCTGAATGCACTTCATTTGGAATACTCTTTGCATGACAACGCAGTGCAGCTGGATGAACGACTCCCTTTCCATCCAAAGACAAACGGAAACAGGAGGATAATGCAACGCCTTCTCCAGCCAGAGAAAGTGCCTTGTACAGAAGCCTCATTGTATTCAGGTGCATTTACAACTGTGGGGCCTGACACGAAGTCACAAAGGAGGTACAAGCTGCTCCTTACAAAGGCCTGATCCATCAGCTGTATGTACAGAGAGAGCTATTGGCTCGGCAACGCTCAGAGCAGTCTATAATAGTGCTTTTCTTAATGTTGGTGTGATTGTCATGCCTACTAATGATCCCACAGGCTAAGCCAGGGGTGGTCTGTATGTCATAAAACTTCAGATGGCCCAGAAGCTCAAGGCACATGCTGTCTGATCTAGGGAGCTGGAAGGGGAGTGGAGTTCCTTTGGGGATGATTCACAGGCAGAGCAGGGTTAGGCTGGGTAAGCAGCTAAAATCTGAGACTCACTTCCCAAGTCTTCTAGGCTCAATCCTACCACAGCTCTGGCCCAGCAAGAGGAAGGCAACCGCATCAGCTCGCAAGGAGCCCACGGCCACCCCAGCCTAGCACTCCATCCACCAGAGTAAACACCCATCTCTCACTCACCTAGCTCCTGGGCAGGTGACACGCTGCCCTATTTGATGAAGTGCTTGACTGCATGAGACGATTCACACAGCCCACTGCTGTCGTATAAAATAGAAGCAGCTGCTGAAAAACTCCCCTGAAGCGTTTATGGGTGTATGTGTCCAGAAGCACCACAACTGAAAGGAAAATAAAGAGTGCTTCTCACTATGGGATGCAGTGAGAAACTTTAACTCCTCAGAGATCAAACAAGCAAAGCTGGCATTTTTGCCTGGCATTGAGCTGGCTCTATCTGAAATAGATAGGATCAGAAAGCAGAAGCTGATTATTGTGTTCCACATCCTATGGAGATCTCAACTCTTCTGCTTCTTAGTTTAATCAATTCTGCCACATTTAGCTTAGTTTCATTAACTGCAGATGAAATTCTGCTGGCTTACCCATTGACACAAGGTACAGCAATGCCACACAAAGTGTTGTTGTTGCACCTTGATGGTAGAAAAGCTTGAATGGCTGCCAGCCTGAGAGAAAGGTGATCTCATGAGAAGGAGACAAAGTCTGCATGAGTGATTTCTGGCCCTGTACTGCACCTTTCACCATGTCACTAATCACCCCTGACTACAGACCCCCTTTGCAGAAGTAACTTAGCTGGGTTGAACTACCCATCTAGGTGATGATTCTGGCTGAGACAGACACTAAGACACCAGAAGAAATCCGGAAGCACAGTGAGACCTCTTCTCTGACACCAGCGAGGAGAATCTCCAAACAGAAAGAGCCAAAAACATAAGTGGAGATTTGGTTGCAGGAGAGAGGAACGTATCTAATTCTACAGAAATGTATCCTAGAAAAAGAGCCATCCCCACACCCTCTAGCTTGCACTCAATCTTATGCCAACCCAGTATGCTCTAATTTGGGTTGAAATGCTTTATGGATTAATTTCAACAGCCAGCTTTCCCCTGGAAAATTTTTCTATCCATCCCCAAGAATGGATAGAAAAAATCTCTGACTTTCTGATGGTGGTGTTTGGGGCTGTTAATCCTCAGGCTGACTTCGAACTATTCAAGCAAGGGGACGTCACACTGCTCCTTGTGATGGGAGGCCTATCAGTCTTACTGGAACTACCTGGCTTTTGTTCTGGAAATTTAACTAATATCGGGTATTTCACATAGAAACCTTACTGAAATAAAAATGGATCAAATAATCAATACCCACATACTGCAGACAGGTGTCTGCTTGTATATGAAGCAGGAGTGGTCATATGCATATTGATCTAATCTAAAATTGATTGCTTATTATCAAAATGGGATCAAAGTTCAAGTCATTAAAAATGGAAAATGGCAGTTTCTGAGAGAAGCAGATTCCCATATGACACCACCCTGTCCCCAAATAAAATCTAAATAAAACCCCAAACGACAACAAAGCATTGAGTTTGCAGTGCTGTCTTTCACTTTAATACCCATATGCAAGTACCTAAAGGTAAGACTAGCACTTTATATGCAAACCAGAAAAAGAAGTTCTTTTTTTTTTTTTTTTTTTAATGTACTGTACAAACATGCTCCAGGGCTTAAATAATGAGGCAAACTTTGAACTGTCTTTGTTCTTCTGTAGGAATCCGAAGGGGAAAACATTTGGCCTTTGAGGTTGTAGGAAGTGTTGCTTTACATTCTCCTGTGAAACCCATAATTCAATTATAAAAATGCTCTGGGCTTCAGAACAATTCAAAGGTGAGAAATGAGACAGAAGTTGTATTCCAGTGAAATCCTGAGATATGGCAGCCTCTCCTAGGAAATCTAATTCACACAGCTGTGGCTTTATAAGAATTAGACACACCTAGAAGATCAAACCCAGATGCCAAGAAAATGTTCCCAGGACTGAAATGATAAACATGCTGACATCATAGTCATTGATTTGTTTTTAAAATGCAAAGGCCTGCATGGAAAGATTATGCTCTGATAAAAATCCCATCATTTGAAACATATAACTGTTTCTATAGATTGCTTCTCAGAGCAGCTGGAAAAACATGATCTACTAAAGATAAAACTGTTCCTACAAACACAGTAAAAAGGACTACAGCAAATGAATTATAAGACATCTGAATTTAGAAAAAGATCTCATTATTTATAGTAGTAAGAGAACGTCGTTCCATCCCAACAACCTGTCCCCAGGTTATAAGATAGATCTGAAACAAAACACTGGATCTGAATTACCTTGAATGTTTCCCTTTCAGGGGCTCTCTCAAATTCTGAACCAGGTCTGACTTGAGCTTTCACATGTCACTGTTGACTAAATAAAATACAGTATGTGAACAGCCACACGGTATGAAATTTAGATGCACGGAGAAGCAGAAACATTTTCTTTTCAGGATCAGCTGTATGATCTATAAATGTAAGGATAACAGCATACCATGATGAAGTTTATACAAAAATCAGTATGATGAGTTTTCTTGTTAGACAGAAACTTCCCATTCCTCTCTTTCCCCCCACTAAGAGCTAGGTTCACACCAAGGCATTGGCACATGCCATAGGACAAACTTAGACAAATCTCAGTACACTTTTTGGAGAGGATAATGAAATTAGTTAACTGTTTCTATAAAATTAGGTCACTTTTCAGTCCCCAGGTGACCAACTACTCTCATTTCAAAGACCAGAATTCTCCATCATACATTTTTGTGTAAACTTTAAGTGCATCAAATCAATCAAAAGGAAAAATAAAGCACTACTTTAAATGTACTCTACTTTTCAATGATTGAATTATGAGTGATAAAAATATATGCACACTGCAATAAATGAATAAGGGCTAATGGTTACAGTATACTATAATAATATATGCTGAAAGGTCAATTAAGAAGCACTATATTTATATACAGTATAAATATTTTATATGAGGAAACAGGAAGAGAGTGTCTCAAGGTCATTGGATGAGCCTTCCAATTCCATTAATACAAAAGTGGCAATAGAGAAGATATGACATTTTAGCTAAACAAGTACTTTGTATGAGCCCAGTTGAATAAACTGTTTTGCAATGGGTACTTCAATTGGATAATGCTGTGGTAACAAAAACGGGCAATAACTTTTTTACAAGATACAGAGCTCCATTATCTACTCAGTGAGTGCTCCTTCTCTCCCTCTTTTTCCCCAGAGGGTAAAGAGTGTGGAGTAGCTTCAGTCACTGTTCATCCTAAAGAAGTGGCTCATAAAATTTAAAGAGATTATTTGGCATTAATTCATAGTAAAGAATTACAATGACTGACAGACAACAGAAGGGAAATGAGCTCAGAAGCCTTTTCCTGAACAATACTTGACCTTACCATTGTTGGTCAAATAGCCGTCTTGCTAAACCAAAGTTGTTTTACTAGGGGAATTAGCATAAAGAGAAGAAAGATTGTCACTGGGATTACAAAATAAAGTGAACTGATTTGATCATATGTTTATAAATTACTACACTTTATCTATACAAACAAAAGTCATTCCAAACAACATTTGTCAAAATATTTACTCCCTGGTGATCTTAACTTATGTCTTTGAAGTAAAAAGGGAATTTGATTTCCTCCTCTAATAATCACAAACACGGGCCCAGACTCACCAAGATATATTAGGTTGGGGCTTTGGCCCCCCCATCAGAAACTTCCCCTTCTTACCTCACACCCACAAGCAGCCAGTCTGGACAGGTTCTCATACCCACACAATTACTGACATAAATAACTGAATGGATGTAATTGAGAAGTTTGTCAATCTGCTATTGATGTATATACTGCACGACTCCAAATTTTCAAGCCAGCCCACCCAAACACCTTCTGTTAGCCTACAGCCAGCTGCAACTGCTTTGGGAACCACTAATGAATCATAGAACCATAGAATGGTTTGGTTTGAAAGGCACCTTTAAAGGTCACCTAGTCCAACCCCCCTGCAATAATCAGGGACATCTTCCACTAGATCAGATTGCTCTGAGCCCTGTCCAACTTGACCGTGAATGTTTCCAGGGATCAGGCATCTACCACCTCTCTGGGCAACCTGTTGCAGTGTTTCACCACACTCATCATAAAAAATTTCATCCTTGTATGTAGTCTGAATCTAACCTACTTTAAGCTCATTACCCTTTCTCCTGTCGCAACAGGCCCTGCTAAAAAGCCAGTCCCCATCTTTCTTGTAAGTTCCCTTTAAGTATTGAAAGGTCAAAATGTAGTCTCCCCAGAGCGTTCTCTTCTCCTGGCCGAACAACCCCAACTCTTTCAGCCTTTCCTTGTAGGAGAGGTGTTCCATCCCTCTGATCATTTTGTAACCCTCCTCTGGGCACACTGTCCACGTATTCCATGTGCTGGGGACTCCAGAGCTGGATACGGTATTCCAGGTGAACAGCCAATATTGAACTGTGAGGCCAATTTTGGCCACAGGAGGCCAAAATTACACATGGGTTCAAAAACTGGTAGGACATATTTATGCAAAAAATCAGTCAGTAGCCAGTACATACATAACATTGTGTAGACCCATTGTGTAGACTCGGGAAGCCCATAAACCACAGACTGCAGTAACTAAGTTTGGACAATGCAAAAAGGGCAGAATTCCCCAGTGCCCACTCCTTATCTCACTTCTTTTTCTAAGTACCTGCTATTTCCCACTTCTAGGGGTCGGGCAGTTTGCCAAAGAGATCTTTGGTCTCAGCTGCTACAGCTTTGCAGGTAAGCAAAGACATAGAGGCTAGATCCAGTGAAATCAAGGATATAAGCATATGCTTCCAGTGGCAGAAATGAAGGACAGGACAGATGCCAGGTAAAGAGTGTTTGCACTTTGGGGAACGCTAGGATTTACTTTTGTCACTGTGATATTTTACACTCCTTTATTCTTCTGTTTTCTAAATACTTAAAGAGAAACAACATATAAAATTTCCAAGTTCCATCACCTAAGTGTTTCTTTATTTCTCTTACTGAAAATTTATTTTTGACAATGTGTTCATACCGCCTCTCAAACCAAGGTAAATCAGGAGTAGCACCATTGATGTCAATGAGCTAGATCCACAACTGAGGATAACAACAGATTTCAAAGGTTACTGTGATATTTTACAGTCTGAGTGCTGAGCCTAATAGTATGTCTCTATTGAAATATACCTCAGACAAAGATGCAAACTTATTTTTATCACTAAATCCAAAGTTTTTAAAAGCTTTAAACAAATCCAGAGTGATGCAAGTTAAAGTTACTGAGAAAACTGAATTTATTTTTCAGAGAAATGTTCTTTATACTTCCCTCAGCCAAGCAGGACAAGGCACCCTCACACTCATGATCAGAAATAGCCAGTTCTATTTTGCAGTGGCTCTTCAGCTTTGAGATTTGCTTTGCTTTGTTCTTACTGAAAAGAAAAGCATTCTGAGCACTGTCAGACAATGGGACTGAATAACGACTGTGCCCTGTCATTTGTCTAAAAGGGTTACCTTTTTATTTTACCTCCCCGACTCTCCAAGTGAGCAGCAAGACAGCTCTAGATCTCAGAAATACTCTTGTCAGTACTGCAGCAGTTCTGAGAAACAGGGTTTGTTTCGGCAGAGCAGCATCTTTCCAAGAAATGTGTATATTCTGAAAGTACCCAAGATAGCTCAACTTAGTATTGTTTCTTATATGAATCAACTGGAGAACTTGCACTCCTTTGCTTTGACAGTCATTTGTTCCAAATAACTCTAATGAACATTTTGAGAATGAGCCCCCTTCTCCCCTCCCTGCCTCCAAGGCCTCTTTGCCCTGTAAAATTGCATTTGCTCATTTCGGATGTACTTAAGAAAGACCTAACTGCTATAAATAAACAAACAGATAGAATGACACAAACAAAAGCAGAGCCTGCCAAGTCCCAGCAAGTCAAGGAGATGACATTGTTTGTACACGCTTGAAACCACGGAGCAGGGAGTGATTCCAATGCAAAGCGAACATGCCATGCCAGCACAAACAAAAAATGGTATGTTCGCATTTCTGATATGCTTCATCTACACAGTTCTATACCCTGCCACCATGGAAACTTACTTGACATGTAGCTCAGGTGCTTGCTCAAATGGTTGAAAATTAACTCCATAATGGGGCTAAAATGGGTGTGGGTTCAAGATCTTTTATGAGGTGGAGTGATCCTTTGTAGTTCTCTGCAAATTACAGCTTAGCATTTTTAAGCACTCTTTCTTCTTGTGTAACATCAGGGACTTTGGGTGCCCAGAGCATGATGCAGAGGGTCACTGTGAAGAGACACGGCATGAGCTCTCCGCAAGCCCCTGTTTCAAAACTCTTCAAGGCCTATGGAGATCGTTCCATGGACTTAGTGGGTACATATCACAACAGTCATCTTTCCTTTTCCCTCAAAATCGAAGGTCCGCCTGAAAATTCACTTGGTTTGTCTATGCATCAGAGAAAGGGGTTTTCAGGGAAAACATCAACCAACCTGGTGTGAAAACTTTCTATGATTTTCTGGTACCTTTGCAGTGAAATCATTTTATCGGTGCCTCAGTGCTTTTACTAAAATAAATATACAGTTTTCTGCTGTCTTAGGGAAATGCTAAGTACCATGATACCTAGTGACACTGCAGTAGTTAATTCCCCATTTAATTCTCTGTAAGGTTCCATAGAAAAGAAGAGACTTGTTGTTCAGCAGAGAGTATGTTGCTCTAGCATCCTTGTTACTTGTTATTTAACTGATTGGATTTTCCAAAGGAAGAAGAATCTGCTTCTGACATAAAGTTAAGAGAAAACTTATTAAATTAACAGGAACTACAGAGGGACTTCCCAAGATGAACTTACGCAACAGCCTGAGCACCTAGAATTGCCAAAAGCTACTGTAAAGGACAGAGCACTCTGGTTTCTAAAGCTATTGCTACCGTTCTCTGTGATTTTCATGGAAAACTGAAAGTGAATTAGAGACACCACACTTGCTACAATTCATGTCCAGTGAGAAATTTTTTATGATACACATTGTCTTATAATTATGTTCTTAGGATACATATTGCATTATACACCATCATAATTTTGAAAGTGCTGGGTCAGCAAGAAGACTTTTTCAATGAGCAGGAAACATTTGTTTAAAGTATGAACATTTAATTTTTGAAGCTGTATTGTATAAGAACCCTTATGCAAGCCCAAATTCATGTTTCTATTGAATAAAGTGAACAAAGTTTTGAATCAAAATGGGGAGGGGTGGAGGTGAAAAGCAAGACCTGGGTCTGCCTTTGAGGAAAGGAGAGGAAAGAAAGATGTAGTCTCAGAAGGTTCCTCAGGGCAGGCAGTGGTCACAGCTCCCAAACTGAAGCTGAAAGATCAGCTCTAAGAGGAGGCATTCAGGAAGCCAGCACTGCTCGGCCACTCCCCTGGTCTGTCAGCTGAGACGACCAGTGACATCAAGGAAATCAAATAAAAAGAAATACTGCTAAACCCTCTCTTGTTCTAAGTGGGCTTGCAGTTATATCTTAACACTTTGCCTGGTCAAGGTAACTTTGTTTTCTTTCGTGTCAGGTCTTGACAAACTTGTGAGCTCTAAGACTTTTATGATCACACACTATATTACTTTCTCAAAACCAGTGAGTGCCTGTGAAATGGTCTGTGCAGGCAAAGCACAGTGACAATCTCATCAGTAAGGACAAGGTCAGCCCAAAGACTGGAATTATCAGGTGCCAAGTCTCAGAAAGAATGGGCACCAGTATGTCTCTTCCATGGAGAGATCAGTGCAGCAACACTGCTGACAGTGGGCGATTCCCAATCTTCAAAGGCAGTAGCTGCTACAACTGGCAGAGAGACATAGCATTTTCTCAAGGCTGGCTGACAAGGTGTAATCTGAATGTTGGCCAGGAAAACAGGACAGATTGCTGTTGTTCCAGTACAGGATGCCATTACAGATAATTTGAAGACGAACATGCAATTGCTGTGTGTTTACCCGTACAGGGTGGCCATGGGATTCTTGAGTGGCCTCTTTCTTTCGACACTCCTAATTAATACTTACAAAAAGTTCTGATGAGAAAAAGCCAAAACACACCTACAGGACTATATTTAGACACAGTCTTTTCTTTGACACTAGATTTATATTTGGCCTGTTTGAAATAGAAACATAATTTGAATACTGTATAAACATGCTGCTAAAATGACTAACCATAAAGATCCTGTTGGGAAAACAGCACCAGATATCCCAGGGCACATGAAACTTCAGAAATACCTGTTGTTTGCTGAAAGTATTTGTTTTACTGTTGAAAGATAACATCAGAACCTTTCATTTTTTCTTTTTGTCTTCCTTTGGTTATGACTTTCCTGACATATAGCTCTTTTCTTATCAGTTTAGTGTCACCATGAGGCCTCAAAAAAAAGGGGGAGAAGCATATATGAAGGGTTTGAGCCAGACCTTGTGATAAATAGTAGCAATACTCAGGTCATCAAGCATTAAATCCTGCACATCCTCCTGACCTGATAGAATTACTCTCTCCAGGGGCCAGAAGGTGAGTCAATACTCACTGAATAATTGGCCATTCTGTTGGACAGGATTATCAAGGTGACAGCTAAATTGTATAACCACACTCTGGTTTGGAATCATTCTTATTTGGTGATTTTTAACTGTGTGAGACTTCAATTTTAATTTCAGGTAAACCCACCCATCCTGCTGACATCCCTTTGTATTACTGCTGGTTTGAAACCCCAACCAAAACTTAGCCTGAAGTTTGCTTGTCCAGCTGAGGGATATCAAGAGGGTGCAAAAATGAGGGTCTGTTCTGGAAAAAAAATGCAAAATCAGAAGGGAAAATAGTATTTTGGGACAAACAGTAACTTCAGTCCAAAAAGTATTCGGTGAATATAGGCCAAGTATCTCTAAATTAACCTCTTTAATTGTGTGGAAACATTTAAAATGCCTGTTGTTGGTTTCAGTTGTGCTCCTAGTGGAAATAAAAACCACCAGGTCAGTAGAAAGGCTGCTTAGATGCAGTGAATGCCAGAACTGCCCGTTCTCTACAGCACAGTTGTCCTTGCTGTTGGAAAAGAGAACATTCACTGGGGAGAAAAGGAAATGCTCCAGTCCAGCTTCCCAACATGAGTGCAAAAAATATCATTGTCACACTAATCTCTTTGAAGTTCTACTTCTCAGTTTCCTAAAAATGCAAGTCAAAAGCCTTCTGCACCCATATTCATTGGTTCAGAAAGCACTTCTCACTGAAAGCCTTAGCCAGATTTTTTTTTCCTTTTTAGCATTACTAGCCCCAGTTCAACAGTTGGTTTTCACTCAGGCAGTTTGGTCTTCCATTCTCGACCATACCTCTACAAAAGCCTATTGCAATTACTGCTATGCATCCTATGCTGTCTGACAAGGTGTTACTCCATGTTGTGAACATGGGTACCTGCAATCTTGTTACGTGGGAGAAACACCACTGTTAGAGAGAAATCAGCATCGTTGAATGGTTGAATTGATTGGCAGAGATCTTTGGCACTTGGCCTTGTTGAACATCATGAGGTTTACATAGGCCCATTTCTCAAGCTTGTTCATGTCCCTCTGGATGGCATCCCGTCCCTCAGGTGTGTCAACTGCACCACACAGCTTGGTGTCATCTGCAAACTTGCTGAGGGTTCCTTTGGATCCCACAGTCCGTGTCACTGGTGACGACATTAAACAGTACTGGTCCCAATATGGACCCCTGGGGGACACCAGTTGTCACTGATCTCCACTCAGACATTGAGCCCCTGACTACTACTAAGCTAACCACTTCTGACTTTACGACATAATTAAGCTCAAAAAAGAATAAAGAATTTGTAGGTGGCATTTACTCTTATCTTGCAATAAACTGTATTGTTAATATGTATCTTGCTGATTATGTGCCTGCACGCAACAAATGAACCAGCATCATTTGCTAAGACTGGAAATTGATGAACAGGATTCTTGCCACTGACTTTAATAGAAGCAGATCTAGATCTTCCTAGAGCTCCATTTTGTTACTAAAGCTTTCTGATCTCCCATTCTGTGGCAGCTCATGCAGTGTTCAAAGACAAAACTGTCATAAGATGAGACAGCTCCAGACAGCAAGAAGAACTAGAAGTCCCTTCCCCATGCTGCTGGGGAAATGTCTGGATGTGGAAATTCAAAGGCACATTGAACCACAAGGAAGTGCCAGGATAACAAGCTGCTGAGAAGCAGGAAATATTTCAGTTAAAAGTAATCACAAATACCACTAGAGTAAATTCCGAAATCAATATCTGCACTCATCAAAAGTCACCTTTATTGCACATTTTATCTCTTTTATTAGATTACTTACAGCCTATGAGCATGGTCTTGATTTATAATTCAATCCACTTGTCATCAATAGCAGGTCTGAAAATACATTTGCAGAGTGAAGAGTGAAAGAGTCAATCAGATGCAGAAGGCAAGCTGCCAAAAGGCAGCCAGCTATTACTTGTGAGCAGAATTTGGTCTGATTTGATATTAAACAAGCTGACTCACTAGTTTCCAATGATGCAAAGAAGGTAGAAAATAATCACGTCTGAATCAGAGAATGATGAAGTATTTTTGTACCATAATTATGATCCATGGTATTTATCAAAGCTTCACCCATCTGTGACGAGTGTTATCTTATTCATCATGGGATTTAAAAAGGGCTTTTAACATTGACTTGCAGAAGATTATGTGTAATCATAATTTCTTTTTACTAGCCATTAGGGACTTACAGGGGTACATTTCTCTAAGGCAGCCATGCAATGTTAGGACGTCTGCTCCAAGCAACAGAAAATAGGGCAGAGATTCTTGAATTAGCGTTAGTCTCTGCGTGGAAAGCACATGGGACAAAGCCTGTGGATGTTGCACGTTTCTTCCAGAAACAAGAACGAGGTTAGACTTCATCAGACACCTAGGAACTAGAACATTTTGACTACTCCCTTGAAATCAGCAGTGACCAGGCTATTTGGGGCCCTTCTGCAGATTCACTGCTGTGTGTATCACAGTGGGTCCTGCCCTGTGGGCTTTTTCAGCTGTGCTGGCTCCATAAACACGTGCAGCTTTACTACCAGGCGTATTGGCGCAACTGGCAGCCTCGCATTGAGCTCCACCACGGACTTGCAGCTTTCATCTTGGAATCAGACCCTTCTCAGCAAGATTAATCATGACAACCGGAATTTAAGCACTTGGCTAATTGTTGTCTGGAGCCCTACTGAGTTTCAATTTTCCTATTTGTCTTAAATTTAATTCCTTTTTTGTAAGAGTGTCGAATTTGATCAGATTAGTCTTTTCCAGTACAAGCTTGGCAGAACCCAAAAAGTAGTTCCAGTGCCACCTAGGCTTTTGTTAGTATGAAGAAAAAGTACGTTTCAAATGATGGATTTACACATGTAAATTAGATCCCAATCACAGTCTTTTTTGCTTAAAGTGTCAGATTCAATCCCTGAACAATTCAGAATAGCTAATGTTTGCATTGTTTTCTAAGCCACATGCAGATTTTATTGCCACCTGTGAGCAGAGATAACACATTCAACATTTCCTCAACCCCAAGTAGAGCAATTAAATAATAAGCACTAATGACTGTATTCTTCTTGAAAATGTATTTGTTTTTTTCAATTGAACATATTCTCCTACCATTTGAAAAACCTAGATTTCTTGTTCTAAGGAAACAGTTTGGAGATACAGCCAGAAGCAACCAGAGGCACAATAGGTTCTCATCATAAGAAACCTGAGAGAAACAGAAGATTGACAGTACTGAAAAAGACAAAGATTACAAAGAAATAAATCCCATTCCTGAGAGCTCTGCCTAAGCACAGACTACAATGACAGTGGAGAGACAATAAAGAAAAACTGACCATCATTTTCTTCATGACTGATGTTTTTCTCTTCCCTATTTCTCTTTTCTCGTTGCTCATTTTCATTCCATCTCTCTTGCTGTTTTGCTGTCTCTTCCTCTGCCATCCCTTTTCCTCATGCCTTCCTGCACAATGCAATGCCTTGCCACATTCCCACTTTCAGTGCCTTCCCTCTGTTAGCCAGAGATGTGCCTGTCCGTGATACGAAGAGATGGACATCCCACATCTCAGCTCTGACAGGACTTGAAGGGTATAGGAAAGCCAAGCTCTGCCCAGTGCCAGCCTATAGAAGATGCAGAGGTAATTATCCTCCTAACACTTCACAGGGCAGCAGACTTCTTCTCTGCCACTCTACTATTCCCGCTGCTCACCAGTACTGGTGGGAAACTGCTTACCCCATTACACCTCTTGTAGCCACCAACCGGATTGAAGCTTATTGCTGCTACTGGGGTAACTAGAGTTCAGTATGGATGGTCTTCAAGCCTGCCTCCACAGCTCCCTTTTTGGGACCATGGAGATGGCATATAAAACTGCCAGAATGCAAAGAGCAGGATCATTTCCATAGCCATGGTGACAGCTGGTCCCGCTCAATGATTAGTGAAGCCAAAAGAAATCTAATCTTTATCAAAAAGGAGAATCTCTAACATGCTTTTTATGCCATTCTTTTCAGTTTAGCTCTTTTAATGATTTTCTTGCAGCTGCTGCTGAGTGATGGTGTTTGTGGAAGATGAGCACAAACAGTGCTAGACTGTGGATGCAGGGGGCTAAACCAGTTTGCCTTTGATCACTCTCTGGATAGAGAGAGACAGATTCCCATGCATGATCAACCCTCTCTAGCTAGCCAAGGAGTGGTATTTCTGACAGCTAAACAAGCAACTTCTTGTCTCTTTTCCTAGCTACAGGGTAAAGGCTAAGAAATAGTCATGTGTTAAGGAGGAAGAAAACAAGGGATTAAAAATGAACATTTGTTTTTTGTAGGGTAAATGACTTCTCCGACTGAATTACTTCTGTTGACTTTTTCCTTACTGTGATATTGCTTCCCAGGCATGGCAGCCTTTCCTTAGGCTTTAAAGCCAAAGACTAAAAATTATGTTCAAAAATCTCAATGTACACAAGTGTCTGCTTCTGAATTATCCCTCCCCAACTGATTTTGCCCAGCCAGGGGAAAGAGAAAATGAGCTATTTATTGCCTCCTTGTCTTCTTCTCCAGGAGTACTATATAATTATCAGGATTCAAATTCTAATAGTCTGTAATTTGAGGCTGGTCCTTTCTGAGGATCAGCTTTGACTTGGACTGCACACCAGTCTAAAGGGAGGGGAGCCGTCCATGTGCCCATGAAGCCAGAATAATGCTACACCCCATTGGCAGGTATTTGAGGGCCTGCAAAGTTTCAGCCTAAGGGACAGCAGCACAGATTCAGCTCCAGAGATAACATTAGGGCAAGAAGGGAACTGTATCTGACAGAAACATCAGTTCTTTTGCTCATGGTTCCCAGGAGCCTGCCCCTCATCACATAATCCCCCCTTGCAGAATAAAGCACTACTCTCAGACACAAGCTGTGTCAGTAGTGGACTCAACGAAAAATCTAGGATTTTTTTGGTTTCGTAGATGGGGAAGTGTATTCCTCCCTGCACTGCCATGACAGTAGTCCTGACACTATTTGTGATGAACCTTCCTTGATGACAGAAGCCCATAGGAAACACATGGAAGTATTCAGGACCAGGCTGGATGGGGCTTTGAGCAACCTGGTCTAGTGGGAGGTGTCCCTGCCCATGGCGGGGGAGTTGGAACTCAGTGATCTTTAAGGTCCCTTCCAACTCTAACCATTCTATGATTCTATTCTATGAAAGGGCATGTGACTCTGTCCTAACCTTTCCATAAAAAAGATGTTTCATTAAAACCAATGATTTTGTTAAAGCTGCCAAAGTGGTGTGCAGGTCGTCCTTTCCTGCCTATCCTTTAACAGGGAGTCACAGCAAAGCTGCCTGCTGTTTAATAGACTGCCTTCTGAATGGCCACTGTGTGCCTACAGCACATACACAAAGCCAGGCAGCAAACTCATCAGTATTCACCAGTTGAAAAGTACAGAAGAGCTATAGAAAGCTGCATTTGAAGACGGGAAGGGGGTATCCCAAAATATCCTCAGAGGCTGAAAGAAAGATCTTGCTTCTTTGTACGGGAGGTTGCTATTTGTATCAACTATTTCTTCAGCTGTTTTGCTCTGCAGAGGAGGACAGTAATCACAGGCAGCAGATCTGGGGATCCATGCATTGAAGGATCAATAAGGTATGAAATATTTGGTATATTTGCAGGAGATAGTAGGATTGCTGCCAGCATTCTTCATCCTCAGCAGTTCTGACAAAATTGGATGAGCAGTCAAGATGCAGGAGGGCAGGGTTACTTTTGAAACCAGAGGAATAGGCAGAAAGGGTTACTGTGAACTTCAACTAAGAAATGTGAAATCCTGCATGTGAGAAGGAACAACTTAATGTGTTGGTGCAGGCTGGAGGCTCTCTAGCACCTTAGTTCTGCAGAAAAGGACCTGAGGGTTCTGGTGGGCAACAAATTGAATATGAATTAATGTTAAGTTCTTGCAGCAGTGCAAGAGTATCACCAGTAGGTCAAGGGAAAACTATTATTCACTTCTATTTGGCGGTCATGAGACTGCATCTGGGGTAGTGTTCCGTTTTGGGAGTAAGTCCAGAGGGAGGCCACTAAGATGGTTAGGTGCTGGAGCATATGATGTTTGAGAGGCTAAGGAAAGTGAGGAGTAAAGCAAAGGACTCTAATAACTGCCTTCAGCTACCTACTGAGGGCTGTAGAGAAGAGTGTTGTTGAGAAGACAGATCTTGCCTTTTCTCAGAGATATACAAGCAAAGAACAATGGATAGTGATCACAGTTCGCAGCAAAGGAAATTCCAACTGGCCACACAGAAAATGTTCTTCACCATGACAGGGGTTAAGCACCGGGACAGGCTGCGCAGAGACATCATGGGATCTCCATTCAACATCCTTGGACATTTTCAAAATTTGACAGGAAAATACCCTGAGTAACTTAATACAACATTGCAGTTTGCCCTGCTTTCAGCAGGGGTATGGACTAGAGACCTCCAGACATCACTTCCAACCTATTCTATGATTTTTATGATATGTATACAACGGCAGCATCCAGAGTGCTACTACAGAGCACCAGAGATGGGAAGGGTCAGGGCACAGGGCTGTTAGGTGCTGTTAAGAGCTGGAAGAACCTGCATCCTGTTACTTTGGTGAAAAGGACAAACCTTTGAATGGTATCCATGGTGTGAGCTGTCCTGTTTAGGATCCTCTAAAAATGGATGACATATTATATTTATAAATTAAGGTTTGCAATGACATCATAAGAAGACTACTCCTAGAGATAAAGTTCTGCAGTTTATAGATCCTTCCTCTCCATGTCTTTTCTCATGCGCACAGTTAGTACCTTTCCTAAAGGTTCCTGAAGCCATGCGATTTTGGAAGAATGTCAGTTTCTGTTTAAAAGAAAATGTTGTGGGAAAACAGCCTGGCAAATATTGTCACGAAAGACAACTGATTTCCTAGAAGACAAGTAAAAGACTTCAGAACACTTTAAAAACAAAAGAAATGTTAGGACTTTCAAGCTGGTATCATGAATTTTCAAAGCCTGGCTTGTGGTTGTACAATGCCTGTGGTCAGCTATACTGTACAAACAATACACTTGAACAAAATTCATTTCAGAAATGTGTATCTGGAGTCTTTCCCATCTCCACAGCATGAGGAACCAAAGTCCTAGTGCCGTGAGAACCCAAGTCTAAGCCAAAGTCAGAAGAGAATCAGTAAACACAGGCTCACCTCCAACGCTTAGGAGCCCTGTGTTTGCATTAAAGCAGCCAATGTGCCTCAGAAAGGTCACTTGGGATTTAACAGAACTGGAAATACAGCAAGAATCACTGCTTTCTGCTTGCGAGAGCAAGGGCCCTTAGAGTACTGCTCATTTGTGCAATGCAGGCAGAAGCTGCTGACCTAGGAGAATTTAGATGCTAGCACTGAGTGCTTCAGTGGTTAGACGAGAGGGGCGAGAGGACAGCATGCAATAAAACCGCTGTGGAGAAAAATAATGAGCTGATGAAACACTTTCTGTTTCACTTTCTGGAGATGGACGGACTATCTCCCACTGCTTGTTTCCCCCTCACCCCCTCCTTGATATTGGAAAAAAAAGGGCTTCCTGAGCAGTCTTGAGCTTAAAGTATTTAAGCTTACAGTATTTAAACCCATTTAATTACTGTGATGAATTACATGCCTGCCATTGATCTCCTTGTTCTCATTTGCCCCGAAGTACTAATAGGCTGTTCATTTTGCCTTTTAAAACTACAAAGTTTGAAGAGGGTTTCTGTTTACTTATGTTAATAACTAATCACAGGAATCAAAATGAGCTATACATGACTAATTGACCGGTTTGTTTTACTGTCCTGCGTGGCAATGCTGATAAGCTTTTCTGACAGCATGCAAATCAAGCTGCTATCAGCAAAAGAGGCCTTCCCTGTAAAAAAGCAAAAGGAGCAGGCAAGCTGCAGTTATTATCTAGGAAAGATAGCATCCTTGGGGACAAGGAACTGCCTTTAGCAGGAAACAGCAGACCAAGGAAGGGGACAGGATTTAATGAGCTGCGAGGACAAGAGGCCTGCAGTGTAATTAACTCCCCGAAGATCTCATTGAGCGTTCAGCAGAACCCCGGCTCAGCAGTCCTTCCACCTTCATCGGAATTAAAGTTTAATTTGGTGTCAAAGGGCAGAGGAAAGACCTGCATTGTCAAGTGTGGAAATCAATAAACCATGTGAAGGAAAAGGTCATATCCCCACTTTTACAGCACAGAAGGTCTCAAGGAAAAGGTGAGGATATAAAACTGCTCAACTTCTTAGTGCTGGGAGTGGGAGAGATGGATGTTTCACCCCATTGGCTTGTCACCACCTCTCTTTCAATAAAAGAATCTCCATTTCCATGGAAGAGGGCAATGAAGGGTTCAGGAGGAGTTTTTCCTTGCTATTAGTGGCTGTTGCTGTTGTTTCGAAAGCCTAAAGGGTTCTTGCAGAATGTTTTACCTGGTTTAGCACAGGTATCTAACAGACAGGTGTAGTGAACATTTTCATCCACATTGGCCTTAGACATTCCAAGGCATCTTAATTCAGTGCATTTTCCCAGTGTTAGTGAGCTGTGTATCCACTCTGCTACACCCATAAATAAGTATACTAGCCACTCTCAGACCACTGATTGCTATATGACAAGTGATGAGTTTTCCATGCAAAATCTTTCCTTATTAACAGCTAGGAACCTAAATTAGTGCAAGTCATGAGGTAAGACCAGCAGATAATAGGAAATTAATTGCCACTTTAAACTGCACTCAGGTTGCCCAGGCTTCCCCCGGCTCAGAGGAGCCCTCTCCCTGGGGAGGCACTGAGAACAGTGGAAACTCACCTCAACAAACCCCTCTGCACGTTGGTCCCTCACCTCTGCTGGGTACCAGTGAAATAACATTTCCCCTTCCTCTGCCATTCCATGTCAACCACCCATCAGCTCCCATCCTGTGCTGTATCTGCTGCAGAGACCTTAGGGTACTGTCCTTCTACCTGCTGTTTTAGAGTGTGGCATGCCTGGGCACACCACAACATTATCATCTCAGTGCTTGAAAGCTAACAAGGATTTTCACTCCTCTTCAGAGTAAATGGATATCAACAAAAGGAAAAACCCATGTAAGCAAGTAAGCACACATATTCTCTCCAGTACTTGGCCAAATAGGCAAGTAACTCTTAGGAAATGAAACTCTCTCCAGCCACACATTGCAATGTCTTGGGTAACACCTGCATGGAGTTACTTCACAGATTGCCTCACACAAGGGCAAGTGGTCAACACTCCATTTTCCACACAGGCAAAAGGAGGCCTTGAAATCAATTACAATGTGAGCTCTCACTGCTTGTTTTGCTGACACAAACACACAGTTGCTGGCAAAAAATATGGTTCATCCTGTAAATCAAGTAAGTGCTGTTACTGTATGTGTGCAGAAAGTATAGCTTGTCATTTATCTCAAGAAATACCTTATAATCCTTTTGGAGTAGAAAGGTTTCATGAAATATCTTTACTTTTCAATATCCAGACACCTTATCATGCCCAAGGGAAGATGGCAGCCCCAAAAGAGAAAGCATGCCTCCATATACAGGACTTTCCTGGGCTGAAATTCACAGTCTCAGCAGACCATAGACTCGTCAGCAGGCTGCCTGCAGCTTATCTTTCAACTTTGCCTGTACTTGCAGCTATGTACACTTGACCTCTATCTTCACTAGCCCACATGCATTGCCCTTTGTCTTCACACTTGCATTCCACCTTCCATCGCACCAGTCCTCCTGGAGCCACAATTGAGCTTACTTGGTCAGCACTGAGCTTTAGCAGGCATTCTGCTACTCTCTGACAGACCACATGGATCCTCCGTGCAACAGACCTTCTGTCACAGTTGGTTTAGGCATACAATGAAACTTTTACATCTTATGTCCAAATTACAGCCCATAACCCCTTCCTGCCCACCCCTCATAAAATACAGTGGATGCCGTGGTAATTTGTGAGGACAAGTTGCAGGCATCACCCCAGCGAGTTGTGCACCCCACATATTTCCACGGTAGAGAGCTGAATTAATTCCTATCTCACCCTGCCCAGTCACCCAGCTCAGGCCCGGTTAGTTCTATCTTATCCATTCACCATCTGATCAAGGCAAGCTTGGCTGTAAGGCTGCAGCAGAGCAAGCCCACACCTTTTCAGGTGCAGAATCACAATTCACCAGCCAGCCCCTTGGAGAAACAATGGAAACCTACCTGACTTGCTCTCAGAATTAAGTCATTAGTTTCCATCCACTTGAGCAGTCAACTCAGAATTAGCTCCACAGAAAGCAATCTAATCCTGATAAAACTTTTACATACTAAAAACCTTAGAAGCTCTTGATACACGGTTATGATCCATTTTACATTACTTGGGTGTAGATAAGGCCTTCATAATTACTTCACCATAGACAACTTAATGTTTTTTTCAGATGTTACTTCAACACTTCAATCATTATTCAGATTAATTCTTCCAAAGACAAAAATGTAAAAGCTGAAAGATCAGCATCTCAAATCTTTGTACAATGACCATTTCACACTGGGAGCCATCAGCTTAAAAAAAATTAATCCCTGCTACTGCTTCAACTTCCTTGCAAAATCCTTCCTACAAATTTCACTGCACAGATGGGGATTTCAGTCTTGTATGAATTCTTTTGTGAATAAGCCACAGATCAGTAACAGAAATGCTCTCCAACCTCCAAATGTATTTGTCCATCAGAAACGTGTATTCATTTTCTTACAACAGCTGTAGAAAAATTGTAACTTTCTAGTTCCATATACAGTGTGCCAGTAGGTTTCCATAAACTTACAGAATAAATTAGTTTAGATACACAAAGAATTTAGCCAACAGCAACAAATCACATGGCTAAGTTTCAAAAGTGTCTATTTCACAAAATAAAGGAAGTTTTAAAGATGTCTCTGTTTGACAGGTCTGTATAACTGCTCTTCTGTTGAATGTGGCTAAAGTGTGAATTGGAGTTAAAATTGTAATAAAAAGAGACATTTTCATTAACAAACTGCCCGTGTTACCACAAGTTTGCTTTGATGGGTTTCATAATCTTCTCTGTTTGCTTTCTGCACTGTTTAGACTAGCAAGATCTAATTCACAAGAATATTTCCAGAAAAGCTCATGAGTTAGCTCAGGTTATAAATGTTTGCAGAGTCACCTCCACAATAGAGTGCTGGTTGCAGAGGCCACCAGTCCATCTGCAAAAATGCTACCATGTGCCTTCAGTGTCCAACATCCCTCACTGACAATGAACAACCAGTAATGCACAGAGCAGTCTTGGCCAATTGCCTATAGACAGCTACAATGAACCTGTATCAAACACTCACTGTGTATTTTGGAGCATTAATTTTTGGAAGTCTTTATACAGTTATCTTGAAAGCAGAAAAATGGCTGAAATTCAAATGAAGGGGGAAAGAACATTTTAGGCCACCATGGGTGGACTAAGACCATGCAGGTAACCAACTGCAATGGCAGAGGTTGGTATGGCAGATCTCAGTCACATCGTGTCATTTGCCCATGCCCACACTATTTACTGGAAATATTGCATTCATTATCTATCCATTTAGTCTAGAAACTCAAGCCAGATCTTCCTTTACTTTTGAGTTTTTCTACAGTGAAGTGTGATCTTCCAGGGTGCTGAATGTCCCAAAGTCCTCCAAGTCTCACAGGACAGAGTGGACTGCTGTTTTGCTCCACTCCCAAGAAGATCTTGAACTGGGGAAAGTGCTTTGAACGACAATGCAAAACTCTGCTAGGGACAGGAACAGAAGCTTCTGCAGCCAAGTATTAATCTCAGCTTGAAGCTAAAGGCAGAGCTTAACCAAATGAGCCTCTGTCCTCAGAGAGCGAGACCATCACCCTCCACCTTGCTCTAACCAATCCAGACAGCTATCACACAGCACTAACCACGCTTGGTAATCCTCATGGGCCCTCTGGGTCCTTTCTTTGCCCCTGTACCTTTTCTCAGGGCACAGTATTTCTTATAAGCAAGTCTTTGGTAGGTCCACAGAGAAAGGAGGTACATACAAATATTATCGGTGCAATATATTCCTCCGTAGAAAGCAGGACATAAGGATCCCACAATTCTACTGATGAACGAGTGCTGTCTGCTGAGTTTCCCTCTTACCCTGAGCAAAAGAGAAGAGTTAATGCAAGATGTAACATCAGCCCTGTGGCCCTAGAGGAACCACCTGTGCTGGGGAAGTCCCCAGGTGAAGAAAGCTAACCTCTGGCAGGAAGGAGCCTGGAGTGTGGGGTGGCAGTTCTTGACATCATAAATGCATTTCCTTGCATTTTTTCCAACATACAAATAGTTTCATAGAAATTGCTGGTGTCGAAGCTGCCAAATCCCAGTGAATCCCTGTGCATGGAGTATAAACCTTCTGGAGTGCTATAAAACCCTTGGATGGGGCTTTGAGCAACCTGGTCTAGTGGTAGGTGTTCCTGTCCATAGCAGGGGTTTGGAACTCAATGATCTTTAAGGTCCCTTCCAACCCAAACCATTCTATGATTCCATGAAAACAAATTAGGCCACTGCTGTTCGTGAAGACCAGCTACAGAACCTGGTCTGCTACAGCAGCCATCAATACCACCACCTAAGCCCTGTATGAAAAAGACCACTTACTGCACGTTGTCTGTCTTCCGTCATCAGCATTGCTGTGCCAAGGTAAATGGTCCAGTACTAATTGTCCCTGCAGTTAGTGGAGCTATTTACTTCCTAGCAGGGTGGATTTCTCCATTCACAGACAAGTATCTATCTACTGAAAAGGAGCAAGTATTTCTTTGCTTATTAGGATGCTGGACCAAACAATTAATGGAAGAGGTAATAGCTTGACAAACTTGTATCTGGAGAAAGAAACTAGGGAGAAATCTCTGACTACTCCATGGAAAGAGAAACCTGGAGGAAATTGTGAGCTAAGCTTTTTAATACTATATAACATATAGATGCAAACCAAAACTTTGTCCCCCAGAGCACACTGCACTGTGACTCTAACAAAATGCCTTCCACAGCCAAGCCAGATTCACAGGCCCAAGGAACTTGTAGCAACAATCAAAAAACTGCAGCCTCTCGCTCCCCACCACGGCCTCAAGTAAAATTAGTAGTGTCGGACGTGATACAAAGCCCACATAAAGCAGTCAGAGTCACTTCAGTGGACGAGTCCCTCAGTAGCAAGCATGGCGTGAAGTGGGTTCTGTCCCTAGGGTGAACAAAGGAGGCAGTCAACCACTACCACCCAAGCAGGTGCTGCAAAGATGGGCGCACCGCTACGCCGTTCTGATTGTCCCTGGCACGGGAAAGACAGCTCCGTGGACATGCTGCTAGCTGCACGGTGAAAGGCCCACGCAAAGCCCCGCAGAGTAAGGCCGAAGGCGTTTGCTGACTGAGAAAGGATCCCAGGTAACTAGAGACACATCTTCAGGGCCTACCGCTGGGATGCACCCTCAGAAAGACCTTCTGTTTACTCATGGGCTTGTTGTTCTGTCTGCTGGATGCTGTTTGAGGCGCGCACACGGCAAAGCAAGACAAACTGGTGCAGCGAGATCACTGGGAGCGCTGCTGACACCAGGTATCTTCAGTTTCTTGCAATTTCCAGGCCTCAGCTGCGGTGTGCGGCAGAGCTGCGGGGACGGGGAGGCAGCGCTGTCTCTCTCTTGAGATAACCTCTGCCTTTCTCACATCAAGTCATACGCATTTATGCGATGTAAATGCTGAACCGGTCAACGGCCTAAGGAAAATCACCTCCTGGGTGTAAAATAATTTCAGTGCAGGCCTTGCGGTATACACACTTTGCAATGGTGCAGTCGGGATTAAGCACTGGCCTTAATGAACAAACTAGCTCCAAATTTATCTGTTTGTTCCGCGTTGCAGATATTTCCATTCCAAAAAATGCTTTCATGGCTTCAAGGAAAACTGGTTTCTAAAGAAAAGCATCTTTGTCAGTAATTACCACAGCCACCCCAAGCAGTTCTCTGAAGCTGGAGTCATTAGTGTAACTGGGTAAAACAGGATAAGTCCCGTCCGTAACAGAACTGTTAATGCATAAAGGATAAGACTTAGTTTTGTCATCTGAAGACTACATTACTTACTATGGCTGGAAGTAGGTCAAGTGCCCTCAGGAAACAGCTATTTGGTTCTCACCGAGAAGTAATCTGATACTCACACATCTCCAGCCTTATTAAAACCTCAGTATGAGGCAAAGTCAAGGATGTCAGCTTAGTTTCTTGTTGCATTGAACGGACAAGGGGTGATGTTTGAAAGGAAAGGGTGTATTATTTTTAATCAGACACTCATGCAAATCACATTGTCAGTGAATCACACACAGAGCTATTTAGTTTCCCAGGAGCCCACACAAGACTCAGAATTTGAGGAAACAACAGAGCAGCTAGAGGATTGATCTTGCAAGGTGGTACACACTGCAAGGCTGCGCAGGAGCTTAAGTGTGTGCTTAATTTAAAGGCCGTGAGCAATTTTTTCAATAGAAGCACTTGCTGACATGGTTGGCTGAGAATGGGATGAGACAAAGGGTACAAGGAGAAACATCCCTGCATGCTAATAAGAATGGTGACTACCATGGAGCAGTAGTCACCAAAAATCCCTGCAAGGGATTTTTATGGATGGCTGTGTGTCAGGCCACCAAGTTCTCCTTCTCCAGCTAGAACCGATATAATCTACCAAGTACATGCTCTGTCCTGAGCCATGTTTTTCTTACAATTAATCTTTATTTCTTCAGTGCTTGCTTTTTTTTTTGAGAAGAGGCAATGAGGACCCAAAATCATGTGAGGGAAGTTAGATGAATTTTGCAGCTGTGGTGTGTGTTTCATGAGAGGATTGACAACTAGGCTAAGTCAGTTCCCTACCATAGATTTTTTTTTTTAACTTGCCGAGAGGAATGAAGTGATGGGGCCTCTATTTTCCAGTTTCAAAAGAAGGCAAACCTCATCACTTTGCTTCCAGATTTGACACAAAATTCATGTGATGCTTTTGGGAAAACAGAGTCCTGTGAGAGAAACAACAGGAAGCACCTCCTAAAGATTTGTTCAAATTTTAATTATTTAGAACATCAATATTATACTAAAACTTAGAAGAAGGTTACAGGGGAGGCAGGTGAACAGAGTAAAGAGTCATTGCCTCAAATGACAGCTATGGTAACAATTCTCACTTTCCCATAGCACTTTTCCAACCTGCTTTGCCCCACTTGTTTTGCTCTGAACATCTTCTCTATTCCCTTTTGAGAAACCCAGTCCTCTTCTTTGACCATTCAGTCCCTGATATGATACTAGTATGAAGGCTGTCATGAGGATGTCACAAGACTTTTATAGTTGAGGTCTTGTGTCTTGCCCATTCGAACTGGGCCCCCCCATCCCCCCTAGAGGAGGAATGTCTCCATGGATGGCAGATGGAGTAAGCCTGCAGAGATCACAAGGACATGTAGCTTTAATGTAGCACATCCTACACACAAACTGATCTGCAGATTTTCTGCAGAGCCCCAGCAATTAACTCAAACCAAAAGTGAGGACAAGGGACTCCCCACAGCAGATGGTGGGGAGTTACTACCTGCCCTGCCCTAGGGATTTGTAAGCGCAGCCCTCCTCAAGGCACATGCAGGCTGGTGACTGCACCATGTCTCTGCAAGCGAGGAAAGCATGCCCATTACCCAAGCCTAGCTCATTAAGTATGATTATTCTCGTTGTACAACACCATTATAGAAGATCCTCATGTTGAACTACAGGGATGTGCCAACACAAGAAAGGGGATTAATGTCAGAGTACAGGTAGAGAGTTCCTGACTCCCACCCTGTCCTCTGACTGCACCTCTCTTTTGTGTGAGGGCTGTTTTTTGTCAAGCGACATCTGATGGAAAAAGGAAAAACAACCAAAAACCCAACAGGTTTCAAAATAGCTTGCACTGCCTGTCAAAGCCTTGGACAAGCCAAGTGCCAAGCCAAGAAACTCTCCTTAGCAGCTTTTGTTGGAAACAATTAACATTTCAACTTTATCTTTTCTCTTCTTTCAGACAGCTACGAAAAGATTGTCAAAAATAACAATACCAGCATTCATTGGGGCTGGCTCAGTCCTGCTCCATCTGAGCCGCCGCCAGCACATGCCTTTGCTGGGAAAGGGCAGCCTGAAAAGCTTAAGGAGTCTATTTCTCTTGAGTTTTATATTCTTAGTGTCAGGAGGAAAATCCACCAGTGAGATGAAAGCAGGCCAGAGCAGGAGCAGGAGGAATGGAGCTGCATAGTCAATGCACAGTGACTAGGAAACAACCTAAATGGCTCATTAAGCCCGATTTCCACCAATAACTCATTTCCTCATATTAATTCAAGATGTTTTCAGGTAGGTGTCAGCTCTGTCTGCAGCTGGCATACTACATTACTCCCAGGGAATCTGGTGAATCAGTGAGGCTGTTGTTCTTCAGCCGAGGTGAAGAAACGTGAAAAGAAGAGGGGAAAACCAGAGCGCCTAGCTCAGTTCTTGACCTCTCACAGCTCCTGAAACGTGTGAACAGGGGAACTGTATTCATTTCACCGGTCAGGAATGGAATCTCTTCACCCTTGTGATAGTACTAATCAGGAATGTATTAGTGATTTCAAGTGGGTTACACCAGCGGGAGGGGGGAGTCAAGATTCTGCTTTGTCTTTATGTTTCTTAGATTATTTATGCCCTGAAGAAATGAACAAAACGTACAATCTGTTGTTAACTCCTGGCTTAAAATTAGGCCCACGAAGTCAACCACAGCTGGAAGATAAGTATCAAATTCTCACTAGGCCAGTATTACTCAGTAATAAATTAAAGCACAAAGAACTGTGACACAATTCTTTTCTTAAAAGCCTGGAAACTGAAATCTATTATAATTGCAGGCTATGACTCCTAAAAAAATTTACATGGTATTCAGAGTGCCACTGATATCCAGATAAACAATTAGGAGTCTTTAGGGAGCTCTGTAAGTGTCTACTGTCATATAGATTTGCAAACACTAGTGGAATTAATGCCTATTTTGCCTGCTGAAATAGAAGTCAAATTTGGTTTGTGTGCATAAAAATGCTGGTTCTCAAAGCCAGCCTTTGTTCTTCATAGCTTGGCTGTGACGATGAGTGTCAGGCTCATCTCCCTGAGACCAGGTCCCCACCACTGTAGATTGTCAGGGACAGCACCCCTTTGTGCTTGTGACTTGTGTTCAGTGTCATATCCATTGTGCTGTGATTGCTTGGTGTAGATTATGTTATGTAGATTACATTTTACTCTTCTCATCATTTCAGGGGGACACT
Source organism: Tringa tobata (assembly GCA_033628505.1). Classification (NCBI taxonomy): domain Eukaryota; kingdom Metazoa; phylum Chordata; class Aves; order Charadriiformes; family Scolopacidae; genus Tringa; species Tringa tobata. Next base: position 319,851 of record JAHREE010000311.1, on the reverse strand, counting down.
TAACAACGGCAGCACCCTGCAATGAATGACAATGCTCTTAGTTAACTCTATCTGGAAAATGTTCTTCTGCAAGTGTCTAATTTCTGTTGTCCCCATCATTGCAATAGTTTGGTATGGCCTCACTATGGGAAGGAAATCGACACAAATCTGAACTCTGGGGTCCAAGGATCTACAAAGTGGAACAAATGACAGAAGTGGGACTTTCCTCTAAGAACATCCTGCCATCAGTCCGTGAGAATTCAAACTTGGGAACAGACAGGGTGAGAATATCCCACAGGGAAGGGATACGAGAAGCAATCCCTGTCTCTAACACAGTGCAACCTCAGTAATCTGAGCACCTCATCACCCATTATGGTAAAGTTTATATGGTGGTTGCTACTGCAGGCACATGTTCTTCACAGATACAGAAATTTTGGTGCTTTTACCTGAAAATTAGTATTTGGAAAATGGGTTAAACCAACACTTCTAAAACATGTGGACTGAACACAAAGACTTGCAGCAGCAATGGCCAGAAGAACAGCAGAGGCACCAGTTTCGTCAGTACTCAGCTAAGTCACGCCAATTATCAAATTCCTCTGCAATACAACAAGCTGCTCTGGAAAGCAAAGAGGAAGTCACTACAGAAACTTGGATTAAGGCATGAGGTGCATCCAGTAGCCTACACCACTGAGGAGGCCGGCAGAGAGTTGTGCCAGAGCTGCATCTGCTCAGTGGACTTTCCAGTGAGGCAGCAAAATTGTTGCTACTGTCAAAGTGGTGAGACAATGAAGAAGTACAGAAGTGTTGCCCTTGAGAGTAATGGCTGCAACCTTTGGGCCAGATGCCTTCATTAAATGACAGTCTGGCAGCAGCTGTGGATGCAGCAAGATCCCAAGGCAGTGACCTATTCTGGCGACTGGCAACGTGCAGTGGAGTAAGAAGAGTTATATCATATAAAGACCTGTGAGTATACATACTTATGACTGCTTGGATTGAAGCTAATAGGTTAACTTCACTCCTTTGGGGAAAAAAAGAAAAAGAATGCAGCCAACTTGTAGCAGGCAAAATCATTAGCATGCAAATAGATTTTAGTGCAGCAAAGACATCTACTGAAAGGTATTAACCCTACACAGTAGAGTTATGCATAGCTCCCATTTACTGAACTAAAAGGGCTCATTGGAAGTACTGCCTAACAGCTGAAATAGAAGGAAAAGCTATATATCAAGAAAAAGAAATGTTAAGCTTTGTTACAAACAGTTCCAATGGCAAATATTATGGGAAGTGACATTGATAAGGAAACTTAGTGAACTGTGGTATGGTGGTATGGGTGGTACTAGTAAGGAGGTAAAGAATTTGTGTCTCAGTTTCATTCAGGTTTTAATATATAGCTGAGATTTTGGTTTTACAGTAAAATAAAAAAATAAGTTACAGATCTATCCAAGTGGAATTTAAATGTTTTAACGTTTAGTTCAACAAATAAGAAATAAAGCAACAAAAAAGATGCTATCCAAGGCATTTAGTAAAAAGCAATACAAATGAAGGGCTACTCTTAGGTCCCATCAACCACACCAGTGAGGCAGAACAAGTCTCTCCAATTAATCAATAACTCAGAGGGCAGGGAATTCACTTCTGGATATTTCCTGGATAATGTTTTATATGATATTCAGAAGGGAAGGTGACATTATACACATATAGAATTGCTCTCAATTTATCCTACTACTGTTCCACTGCTCTATAAAATGCTTAAATATTCAGAAACCAAAGGGAAAGAAAATTACTCTATAATTTCATGACAAACCGGATGCCTCCTGAGATGTAGGTTATGGACTTCCATCTTAATTTCAAGGCACGCTTTCTACAGAATGAAAAAACATCCACAGAGGAGACTGGAAGTGAAACAGAAGTTTGAAGAAAGAGCCTGCAGTGCCAGAGGTGAGGGCACCCTCTGAAATGTGGGGGAACATCGAGATTTGAATTCCAGGTTCCTGTATCATAGACAAGCACGCCGACTGCTATCTGTTGAATAGAAAGAGGATCAACACCTCCCCTACTTCAATAGTGCAGCCAGGAAAAAAACTGCAGCCTGAAAAATTTAACTTGAATCCATAAATAGAGTTTCCCGTGAAGCCAACAGATTTGCACCGGCACAAAACTGATTAGTCACACTGGAAAATGAGGCCTTCCATCTACTAAAGAGATTTTACAGCTGAGGTCGACATGCTCTTGGAGCCATGCTGTTTCTCCATTCTCTCCTGATTGAATCTCCTGGGTTATACAGCGGGAAGATTTGCCCTTCTACTATTCTGTCTGACATTCACTGACTCTCTAGTTCAACAGTAAATACTTGGTCACCTCTGAGGACTCGTCTATCAGTCTGGAAGGACAATTATATAAACTCTCATGCTTTATTGTGAAGGAGAATATAACCACAGGATGTAGTTTAGTGATCCTCCTCTTGGGACAGGCTTTAATGTGGGATTCACTCAATAAACAGTGACATGATGATATTTGTCAGGAGTAGCATATTAAAGGCTAACAAATAAGCATATTAAATGCATCGCTTTTCCTCACATTGAAAAAAATAATTGTAGGGATGCAAAGATTTCTTTCCACAGTACATGTCTTGATTAGTCAAAGGATTAATGTCTACAAACTCTTTTTTTACAGTACGGACACCACCTGATAGCCGGATATAAGCTGAATTCCTTGGAAAATTGGGCTCTCACTGATTTTGTTTAGCTTTTAGGTCTAAGTTCAAACTCAAAGGAGGTTCAGACATCAGGCTAATATAACCAGATTTTGAACAGCATCACCCTGAGTATAGTGAAGTAGAAGGGAACTCCTACCCACATCTGAGGCAAGGCCTGTTTCTATGGTACTCTTATCTCCTCTCCAAGTTACAGTCTTACTAAATCACAAATCTGAATCTGGAACATCATCCTAATACTCTTCATGCTGTCTCTGGCAATAAACACCATTTCCTGTAATAAGCAGAACAGAGACACAATCACTATCCATATCATACTCATGTAAACCAGTGTATCATCAGCATGTGGTTGGGACTTCCAAAGTCAAGAGACACCTTCCTTGTCCTCCTTTTACTCCTTTCTTCTTTTAACTTCTTCAGTCACTATTTTAACCTGTTCACTTTCTTGTCCTCCAAAGATCCCTGTAACGTCCAATTCCATAGTGTAATTATGCATGGTGTGAAAAAGTACTTCTTTTGCTCCTTACAAACCACTTGCCCAAAAGCTATTTTTCTCTTTGCCAGTATTTCATCCTTTCAGAATGGGATTTCATCTGTCACTTTACTGTCTGGTCACTCAGATACCTCAGATCTTGCCATGGTTCTTTACAATAAGGTTCCTTTTCAGCTAAATCTGAATGCTTTTGTATTATCTTCCAAATTTGTCACCTTGCTGTTCACTCTCTTTTCAGATCATATGAGAATTGTGAATAGCTCGGATTTTATCACAGACCCTGCAGAATTCTGTTGTGACTTCCATTTCCATTGGGAGAAACAGTCTTTTTTAATTCCTGTATTTTAATCAATCATTTGATCCCGAAAGGACCTTTTGAAAGTTCCACTTCTTTTGAAAATCCACTTCTTTTTGAAAATCCACATATTCAATATTATGGGCTTGCTAACTCCAAAGAGCCCTAATGGTTTGCAAAGCATGCCTTTCCTTTGTAAAAGTGGCACTGACTCTTTTCATATATTCCGTGTCCTCCTGACCATATTCTTCATTATGCTATCTACTTTGTTTGGAACTCAAGTTAGGTTTACTGGTTTATCATTGCCTAGATTCTCCCCGGTAACCCTATTTAAAAGTTAGTGCTGTATTCAGGTAGCTTCTAATCATCTGACACAGAGCTAGTGTAAGGTTACAGGCTCCAGGTAGTATAACAATTCCATATCCAAGCACCTACAAAACACAGTACAGTACAGTCTAATCCTAGTGGTTGCCAGCCTTCAGCTTATTGTTTTATTATTCTAGTTTGCATTGTTTATCACCTCTAATGTGACAGCCAGGATCAAGCTGGAAAGACTCAGGATTTTCAATATAAGTCTACAAATTCAGCTACTGGTGTTGAGTTCAACAGGAGTGGTGAAAGCACACACTTGTAAAGTCAGGCAACTGACTTAAAAACTCTGTCCATGAGCTTCCTGTTTATTAAAGGGAATAATAATAGTTCCTTGTTCACACTCCTGGTCATCTTAGATCATCCAGTGTGGAGGTGTCTGCAAAAATGCTTTGAACACAATAAGGTTCCACCCTTGGTGAGGGTATCTTAGCCATTTGGTAACACCAGACATAAATAATTCCAGTAAAACAACACTGTTACATCAGCCAAAGGTGACCCAGCATCCCCTTTTGGCTGGAACAGACCAGGGACTGTCCTGGTCTCCTGTCAAAAGTCTTTTTTGGATGTTATTTTGTCCTGGATTTTTGCCTGACAGGATTTTTTCCTGTCTCCGTCCCAAGCCAGGGCTCTGGAAAAAAGCCTAAAGCAATTACACTGAAATCTTTTCATTCTGTTCACAGCTCAGTCTGCATTTAGCAAAAAGCTTGCATCTATTGGGAAAATTTGGATTTACTGTGGAATTTAGGGACCTGACACCTTTAGCTCAGGAAGGAGCCTCTGAGCGAGACAGGTCTCTCACTGGACCCCTGTACCCACTATAGTCTACACACCACTACAGTTTTCTCTCTACACAAAGTTGGTGACTATAAAGGACCCCAAATTATTTCCTTGAGCAATGTTTGCAGGGAAAGTTTACTGTAGCAGCAGTGTGCTCCCTGTGTGTTATGAATATCCACCCAAAACTAGCTGGGTGCCCATGATAGCTGTGCTCATACTTCTGGTGTCGTAAAAATGCTGTAACTCCAAGTGGGAACGATACACATTATCTATTGTCTGTGCATAAACCAGCCTGCATTTGGTACAGTTGGAGCACATCGGGCTAAAACTGCTCTTAAAAGCATATAGAAGAATAACTGTGCTTAGTCTTTTGAAACAGGATGATTTTAAAGACCTTTTGGTCTCAACTCGAATCAGCAAGTCTGCTTTGAGAACAACGCAGCCCATGGGAGGTAGCAGAGCTGAGCTCTAAGGTTGCTGTCAGAGGCCTCCCAAAAGGTAAACCTGGAGAAAAATACACTTCGGCTTGTGTTTACAAATGGGCAGGGAGTACACATGAATGTGCAAAGCATCAGCAAGGCATGCATCAAAAGGGAGGTACCTGAAAGTGTGGGAAACTTAGCTCCTACTGATTACGGGGGTAAGTTGCCAGCTGTTGGGTCTAAATGACTTTCAGAAGTAGCGTCATGTGTTTGCAGCCAGACTTGCCAAACTCGTACATACCCCTGTGGCCTAAGCAGGTTTTCACTTAATTAGTTGCCCATTTCCATAAAAACACAGATGCTGCAATACAGCAAAGCAAGGCTGGAGAGGAGCATGCCTGTTGCTTCAAAACATACATCAATGGAGCCTGAAGGGACGTTGCAGGGTTGCCACCAGTGAAGTGGCTGCAGGGACACTGAAAGGGTGAGCATGGCAGCCACAGCACAGTGCAATACTTGCTTTCATTGCAATGCCCCCAGCAACATTCACACTCACTGCAATAGCTGGGGCAGAGGGGGTGGTGGCCACAAGAAGCTGAGACATGTCTGGGATACACAAGTACAGGTCACTGCAAACAAGAACCTGGCCAAACACGTGTATCAACATGGCAGGTCCTTGCAACCTTCAAATTTCTCAGGTGCATTTCCACAGACTCCTTCAGGTTTACCTACATTAACTGTAAGGGGAGAAAAGGAAGAGGAGAAAATCCACAGAGCAGTTAAAAAAGAGAATATAATCAAATGCACACCAGCCTGAACTCTGGCCCTTTCCGGTATCCAGTGGCCAACAGGTTTTTTGCCAGTACACGAGTGTTTGTTGCTGCTAGGAGGAATGCAGCAAAAAGGATAACTGTTTTGTTTGCTGAGGGAACCCAGAGGCCAGGAATACTCATGCAATTAGTGCTGTGCTGGGACTGCTGTTTACTAGAGATGGTAGGAAAGCAATTTAAGGAATTTCCAAGTAACATAAACAGGCAAGGCCAGATCCAGGCCCTTCTCAGGGCAAGATCCAACAGCAGTGATACAGGTTCTTACTGGCTCCATAGGGAGTTGGCCATTTTTTTCTCTGTGACCTAAATCACAAACACCATCAAATTCTGCCATGTTTCCCAGGGTGATGTGAGAATGCAAGAACAGAGTAAGACCGCGTGTGTTTGAGATTCCTAAACAAATCTATATTCTTTTGTGGCAGGCAAAAACTAGCAAGGGGTGGTCCCCCTTTCCATGATGTAAAACAAGAATAAAGCACAACTATGCCTATTTTCTTACATCTGAGATTGATTCCGGAGGCACCAAGCTACAGCTATCTTTGTCTTTCTAAAAACCATCAGCTCTGCCGTCATGCTGAGCCAACATTCGTTGGGACAATTTTCTGCCAAGCAACGCTAAATTTTTATGACCCAGACATAAGTGCAATTTGCTAAAGCAGAGGCGCATGGATAGTTATGTAACTATGGCTATTTATTAACAGTCTTGAGAGCTAAAACATGCCATTTTAAAGCACCTTAATGCCTAGGGGGAAAGAAAAGGTCTCAACATAGCAATTCCTCTTTTAACTAATACTTTTCTTACTTTGTGTACTTCCCCACTTCCACTATATGCTCCACAATAGCTCACTTCTTAATCTGACCTCTCCTTGTGCCTTCCTAGCTCTCTGCCCCCTCTTTAACTCTTCTCATTTCACTTTCTCTTCCCAGTAGACCCCCAAGGTATACTATAAAAGCAGAAGAGGACATCCTCCAGGTGGGCTGTCAGCATGCAGAGCAAGAGGGAGAGACCCCTGCCCTGCCATGCCTGGAGGGACGTTCTCAGTGATGGAAGAGTCCTGAGGAGAACTTTGCCTCCACAGTCCTGTGAAGCAGCTCTAGGGCTGGCAATTGAGCCCAGCCTGGTGCCCCTGCTGCTTGTGGCGAGCACCTCCATGGCATCTTCGTGCCATGCAGGCAGGTCTTTTGGTAATGCAGGAGTCCAACCACAAATAAACACAGGACAGCACCAGATGTAAACCCCTTGGTTTAGAGGACATGCTCTTCCCTTCCCCCGGGGGGAGTAGGGAGGGAGAGAGAACAATGTGATCACAAGGTTCAGGGATTTCTTTGGGCTTTTATGAAATATCTGACATTTTTCAAAAACCTCCCCAGGATCTCCCTTTCCTGCTGCTTGCTCACGGAGATGCTCTCATGCCATTGTGTTTACTGTCACCCTCCCATTCCCAGTGCCCTGGAAGTACAGCACCGTGCAAGAATGCCTGAGGAGGCAGCTGGCAGCATGGCAGCGATCCTTTGGCTCCCTGAATCCTCCATTCCACAGGAAAAAACAACGTGCAGGATATACAGACCTGCTCTTCTGTTGCCCAGTTTATTCTGGATTTGATGAACTCGATGCAAAGAGGAAGGTGGGTGAAAAGTATTTTGAGCCCACTTCTCATCTTTCCCCAGAGGAAAACAAGAATAACAGAGCCCAAGGAACTAACAGCTACTACTCCCACCTCATGCTGCGTGGCACAGTTTAGAGCCCTCTTTCCTGCAGCATCTAGTTACACACTGTCAAGCTCTTGCACGTCACCAAGGTCTTTCTCATCCTCTTTATAGCCCTATGGCTGCCTATGTTATACATGACAACAAATTGCAATTTTGCATGCCGTATCAGCTTCGTTTTGCTTTGCAAAGCCTTCTCTTGTTCCATCTAACAAACTGTTCTCCATTTCTACCCCTCAGGAAAGGCATTTTTCTCTTCTGCAACAAGAGGAGCTCCTTTTTAAACCTCAGGTTTTACATGAACTGTCTACACTATATCTGCACCTGTTTAATTAAATCAACAGAAATAAGTTATTTTTTTACTTTCTGCAAAGAAATGTGACCAAAAAAAAGAATATATTGCCAGGACAAGCAATAGTTATTTTGTTTGGTTGGTTTTTTTTTAAGAAAAACTAAATACAAAGCTATCCATGTTCAGGTGAAAGTCAAAAGACTGTGGCTGGTTCTTCAACAATAGCATGCATTTTCCACAATAAAGCGTATGTTTCTGTGAAATTTGTTTTCAGCTGAGAACTAATTTCATTGATAAAAAGCTTTCTCCTTCTCTTTAAAAGACCAAATTATTGATCAGCCCTGAGCGATATTCCTATTTCAGTCTAGGATGGGTTATTTTTGTTTAGTTTAAATTCCATTCCTTATTACCTTCAATTAAATCAATAACGCCAATTTAAAATGAAATTCAAGTGTCAGAAATTATATGAGTTCAAAGTAAATTGTACCTGCTTCTTTTTTTTTTAAATTAAAACTAATGAACCCAACTATTTCTAAATTTTCATGTACACAGGTTCTTAAATACATACATCCAAGTATGTGCATGTGGTGATATCAGCCCACATTTACATGTGCATAAACAGGTGCTTACACCTGGAAATAAGGACTTAAATTCCTGTACTGCCTGCAAAGAGATTTTTTACCCTGGGAAATCAATTGGTTTGTGTGACAATTAATTCCTGTGCCAAAGGTCATTCCTGCAGGAAAAAGGGCATTTCTGAGATGACACTGGAATAGATACTATTGCTGAGGTTAGGTTTTGAGAGTTTTGATTAACACCTATTTTGACTGCTGAAAAAGATGGGTAGACATGGTGCTTAGCAACATGTTTTAGTGGTGGTTTTGTCAGTGTTAGGTTGATGTTTGCACTCAATAATCTGAAATGTGCCTTCGAACCAATTCTATTTTATTATTTTATTCAGGCTGTTTCTTCCCACTGTCTACATGAAAGCTTTACATTGCCCTTTACTGGATTTGGAGACAAGGCAGGCAATACTTTGTCTTTCTAAGAGTGCAAGGTTTGTGCAGTTACGTTGCTGATGTGCTCTGTCCTAGATGAGTAACTTGCAAACCCTGTGACCAGTTTCAACCAAGTTCAACACAACAACAGAGCTCTCATGATTATAGAGTCTCTAAGTTTCATGAAATAGGTGATTTGCTTTCCACAAGGTACAGCTGTGCCCTGACTGCAGTTTGCTTCCACTCTCATTACGTTTGTTTGCTTGCTTGCAACTGCTGTCTCGGGAAGGGGGTGGGCAGGAAAAGGGAATAGGGGAGCACAAGTTGAAGGCAATGGACTAGAAAGCAAAAGGTGTGGCTAGCAATCGAAAAATGTGCTTAGTTCATGGCTTCCATCCACCTTACATCTATAATCTCCCCTGACAGACCTGACATTGCACCCAAGGCAATCACAGGCACGGGAGGTACACAAACAGATGCAGCGATGTGTTAACAAAGGGATTGATGAAGGAACGAGATGAAAAAAAACTCTTACTTGTTGGCATTAAAAAATATTGCTCCCATGAAATTTAGAGGCTTTATATAGTATAAACATGGCTGGACACACATAGCTCACTTTAACGTTTCAACTGGATCTGGATTTAGACACTTGTTTTATGTAACTCAGAACCAGACATTTAATGCAACCTTCAGGCTGTACAATGAAGGTGTATTTTAATATCCTCTATGATGATTTGGCTTCCCTGAATTGAGATGCCACACAAATGTCCCCTGTGCAAACATACATGCTTTAAAATATAAGATTATCTAGCTTTGTTGCTTCTGGAAAAGAGGCAAAATTAATATACATATTCTTTAAAAATGGACCACATCACATTTGTTCCAGCCAAAACCATAGCTGCTCATCAGGGCACGGCCACACGGTTGCAGAAACAGAAGTAGATTTTACAAGAGCCACTTTTCTTTGTTTGCATCACACACCAAGGTTGCACTTGAAAAAAGATGATCTTAAGTGATTGGAGTAAAGTAAGTAAACAGTATTGTCCAGACTTGTATTGTTCTTTTTCTCTGTATTTCAATCCTGTTTTTATGGCTGGTAGTCTACTGACAGCCTTGTGTAAGCAATCATGGCTCAGACATGAAGAATAATTGTGCCATGGATTCCTGACTCAAGGTGCAGAGATACAGATCAAGAAAAAAATTCATCACCACACAAGCAAAACCCTGATTGCTAGGAACTGCATCTAAATACACAGCACCAGGGCTCTGGCAGGCCTTTTCTTTCCCTCAGCCCATATTCCCAAAGAAATTGTCTGCGTCTCTACTGTACCAGAGTGCCCAAAGAGAAATACAGGTACATAAAACTAAATCACACCTCACATAACAATCTTAGGTCAAATCATTCCTATGCTGCAACATTTTTATGAACGTTCAAAATAGTCCTTGCAAGCACCTACTGTGGTGCAGCTGACAGCACTTATATTTTAGATATTTTGTTCTTAGTATCATTTGGGAGAGAGGTGTCCATCCAGAGATACCCTCCTATCTCCGTTGCAGCTGTCTGAGCATCCTGCTTCTGCTAAAGCATGAAATGTTTTGAAAAAAGCCAAGTGCACTTCGTTTCTGTCTATATCAACAACCTGCTCGGCACCTGGCAGCATCCAGTCCCAAAGCTCATTTCTGACTAGTGTTGGCAAGTTTGCATCTAAACTTTGTAACCAAGGCCTAGACACACATGAAATTATTGTTCCTCCTTCGTTGGTATAAACTTCAAGTGAAATCTGAGTTGAGAAAAGACCTTGTAGCAAAATCAATTTCTGACAGTTTATAGTTAAGAAGTGAGAAGCGCATTTTGAAATTGCTGCTTATGTAACAAGAGCCTGAGAACTGCACTAATATTTAATTAAGGGAAATGTAACTGAAGGAGGGTTGCTTGGAGATCTGCCAGAAGGATTTTAACAGCTGGAAGTTGAAAAGTGATTAATTTTGACAGCAATAAACGCTCCGTGTTCATAAGTAATTATGTTTAGATTTCCGAGCTGTTTGAATTCTTTTCTGTGTACTATTAACATTTTATTATCCAGATAGGAATTTGGATTATCTTTATTTAGAAAATTTATGAAAACCCACTTTTTCCCCAGCAGGTACCCACAGATCTTGGGAAAAGAAAAGTGAATGCACCCTGGAATGAATAATTCAGAACAATGGGTTTCAGTGAAAAGTGACCACTCTTGAGGGAAGACAAGGGATGACTGCTCAGGCAAGCCCAAGAAAAGAGAGAGAAACATGGGATCACAAGGCTCTAGCAGGCAGTAGCTCTAAGAGGCTGTGTTCTGCCTGCTACCCAGTTTTCTTAGCTCTTAGACATACAACAGCTGCTACCAAAGCCATAATAGTTACAGAACATAGTCTCCTTTGAATAGGTACAACCATGACTACATAACTACATCAAGAGAAAGGGCAAGGGCAGTAAATGTAAGCCAAAGCCATTTCTTGAGATTATCACATAATGAAACACCAGCATTGGCGTGGTCAAAGTGATGTACATTGGCTTTTTTCTGTATCTTGAAGATCCAATGGGAACAAGCTATGGGGAATGAGAGGACTAAACAGTTAGGCTTGGGAATTATTAGCTGAGAGCAAGGCATCCTCAGCCATGAAACTGCCTATGGAGATTAGTGTGTGGAAGGTGCAGTATGGTGCAAACCATACAGAACATTTAATCAGAGAGCAGAGCCTCCCCTGGAGACTCTTTGCCCTAAACTCAATCCAGTACAAATCTCCAGCCAGCCAGGAAGGGTGACCTGCCCCATTACTTGCAGGTACAAAGGTGAAGGTGTTCAGCTCTCCAGCTGTAGTTTACTATCCTCTGAAGTACACCCTTGAAAAAGCCACGGTACCATTGATACAAACAAGTGGAAGACATGACCAAAGCTAACTCTGACTCTCTGACAGTATCTGAAAGAATGCACCCACGTGGCTGAAGAGAAGAGACCTCAGAAGAAACAGTTAAAACAACCTCCCTTAGTAAATAACATGGCTGGGAATTTTTTTCTCTCAAGTTGTTATGGCCATAAGAAAACTCTCCACAATTAACAGGGAGTGAAGACTGTATGTTCCAACAGCCAGCTCTGAGGGACTGCCAGTTCTGGCACACAAACCTCTGAGGAGATCATGATGAAACACGACCTTCTGAACACTCACGTATTACCTACACGAGACAAAAGCAGCAGGCTCAGTTTGCAGCAGATCTCATGGCGCACACCCTGTTCTGATAAGGCAAACACCAGCCCCCGTGTCTGCCTTTGGTGAACGCTCACATCCCCTCCTGTGAGGCCAAACAGAGCCAGTGGCAGTGCAGCCCCCCACTGCAGCTAATTGAGCAGGAGACGCAGGATGCCACACTGGTGTAGTAAATCCTTTGATAGGCCCATACCAGCCATTAGATAAACACGTACATGATCTCAGTGTGGAGGGGGAGACTATTTCAACAAACCCTTCTCTCTCTGCTGCAGATCACCCAGCTCGTGCAACGCTTGATAGAGGCTGGTTTGTTGCCGTGCACTTTTGTCTTAGCATGGGAGATTCCCAGGTTTGTATATAATCTCCTGGCTTTCTTCCTCATTATATGAAGCATTTAAAATATTTGCCAAGCCCTTGGCATAGCTTTTGCAACAAAGAACTGGTAAAACAAGGAGAAAAATGCAGTTGCAGGAGGGCAGTTACATTTAGGAGGTGGCACGTGGGAATTCTCCAGTGCTCCTTTGATCCAGAGATTTGATTGGTGTTTACACTGGTCTCTTTTAAAGCCAGTGATTAACTTAGACTAGATACCCAGCTTTCAAATGGCTTCACTTTAGGCAGATGATTTAGCTTACAGGCTCTTTTGTAGACTGAGTTGTAACTGGCCATGTTTCCTACTTCAGTGATCCAAGAGGAGGATCATGCTCACCTTTCTCCTCCTAGCTGGTCCCAGGCTCCAAGGTAAGAGGACAAAGAAAGGAGAGCAGGGTGAAGCAGAGAAGGAAAAGATAGGCAAAGCATGGGATTTGTTGAGGCACACTTTATTTTCCGGGTGGATCTGTTGAAATCAGGCAGAGACCTAACACTGTGCCTATCAGCAGTTTTTACCTTCATGGGAAAAAATACACGGTCCCTGACAGCTATTAGAGATCTTTCACAGCAGCTGGAAGGGCAAACTACAGCATCAGGCCAAAACATGGAAAGCCCAACTCTCCAATGGCTTCAGCGTTGAATCAAAAGGCTTGTTGGGTGAATCTCCTGACTGTACCAGTGTCAAAATCAAAGTTTGCTCAGATGAGACATCTGAGAAGCTGCCAAGAAGGAATGGACATTTCCTGCTCTGTAACCTCTCAGGGTTTTATTTCAGGAAGAGCTGAGCAGGGGCTTGGCATTTATCCCCAGGAAGCATCATACTTATCCAGTTCCTTCCTGCTCACCACATCCCTGATGTTAAGTAGCTTCAACTGCAAATAAAGCAGTATGACTGCTATCCCTTGTGTCACTTCCACTCAGCCGTGCATTTAGCTGTTTGCTTTATATGCATGGAATATCTCATTTAATATTTCACTAAGTTACTTCAATCTTAGAAAAAGAGAGCTTCAGGAAGATGGTTAAAATAAGCATCATATGATATTAAGTGTTTTTGATGTTTAACGTCATGGCATGTATAACAGCACTGTGCAAATTGGATTAGATTCAGAAACAGTCTCCTTTAGACCAGACTAGTGCATGTTTATTAAGCCTCCATCTAGTCAGTGTAAAACTGAAAATTCCTTCAAAAAAGGCTTACCTCTGCCCTTATGCTCATTCTGTCACCAGTCTTCTCCATCAGATGACATAGGAGAGGGAGGACAGTTAAGGGAGGAACAGTTGGTAAAAAGAATGAACAACAGTTAAATTGGAAAACCCAGTCAAACTCTCTGGTTGAAGCCCCCTTTTAAAAACCTAGTTTTACCTGCATACTCAGGGGACCACAGCCACAAAGAGGGATGATTCTGGCTCTCCTACTTGGGCAAAATGCACTGGGAAATTATTTAGGCATGCCTCATTTTGCCCAGATAACTGCAACAATTTCCCATGCTTTCCGGATCAAACTTCAGTGATTCTTAACCATGACACAGTAAGAAAACAGAATCACAGTCCTGACATTTTTGGTTTACATTGATAAAATGTACAAAAAACGCACCCCATCTCCAGCAACACTTCCTCTCTTTCTCTTTGTTACACTGGGCTTTGTTATTGCGACCCTCTCATTATCAACTATACACAAGTTACTTTGAGAGCCATTGCAAAATGCAGTGCAGAATTTTGCAGAATTCTGCAGAATTTCCCCTGCAGAAAGTGCAGAGGGGCAGGATTTGTTAGCACATTGCATGGAATTGCACTGCTTCCCACACTGTCCTACTGCTGGCTAGTTGGAAAGCTAGCTCAAATGCTAGTTATAGTAAGTGTGAATTTTGACACGGCCTTCAACAGGACCAAAATCTCAGGTAAGCTGCAAACACAAAGGCTGCAGCACATTAAATACTTGTTCTTCTCACTTGAGAACTGAGAACATTTCATACCTAATAAGAGGAAAACATCTGTGATACGTGGCGCTTTTAACAAGACTCATGTATCTAAAAAAGTTTGGTCTGTTTGGCACTGTCAGTTTGGCACCCCTCCTCGGCTCTACAGAGGCAGCATCCATTCACATGAGTTTAATGGCAACGTGCATTTGTAGTGAACCCCAATAATATGTAAAATAGGCTATCACTGGGGAGACCTTTATCTTCTTTCTAATGATGTCTCTCAGGCTACATCAGTGTCTCCAGTGCCTCTCATGCTTTGCAAATCTGTTCCGTCTTTATTACTGCAGAGATGTTTTGGTTTTCTCCATGGAGGCAGTTAATAAAATTTATTGTTAGCTACGAGCTCTTCAAATCCAGTCCCTGGAAGATAAGCCAATGCAATATGCTGGCTTCAAAGCTGGCAGGATCAAACCAAGCAGGATCATTTGGTGGGATTTCTGCCCATAAGGGAGCCAAATGCCAGGTCGTGCAGGGTTACCAAAGGCAAGTTATTTGTTTTGTATTGAGAAGCAAGGGTGACTTTGACTGAGGTCCCCTTTAGTGTTTGGATCTCCCAAGGTGAGGATGGGGTTAAAAGAAAGGATTTCCTAAATCCGACTCTGTTCCAAAAAGGTTAGGGATAAAACTAGCAGCAATTATGTACTGTTATTAAAATAGCACCTAGAGGTGCATGCCAAGAACCTCACTAAACACACAGAGATGATTCCTGCACCAAAGAATTTTCAATATGAACAGACAAGACAAAGGCAGTACTGTTATTCTCATTTTGCAAACACTCAACCAAGACACAGAGACTAAGTCACCACGGCACAGAGATTAGGTCACTTGCCAAGGTCATATGAGGGATCTGTGCTACAGCCAGGACCTGACTCTATTTGTATGACTCAGTCATAGATCTGTGCCTCATAAGAGCAATGACCTTACTCATCCCAAGTTTCCAGGACTGTATTGGTGCAGTTTTGATTGTCAGAACCAGAAGTCAGAACCAAACTTAATCTCAGAATCCCATTGCACCCAAACCCCTCAGCAAAACAAGTTTGAATGCAGGAAGAACGTGTTTCTGTAAACCAAGCCACCTTCTCTGTAGGCCCACATGTTGAAGAGCCTCTTACATGGTCAGACCTATGTTGCCACCCTGCCCACTGTTATATGCAAGCACAATCCCAGCAACAGGACATCAAATTCCCTGTTTCCTCTGTGAAAATGCCCATTTTTCACTAGTTGCAAAAGAGTGGGAAGGAATCTTACCTAACCACAGCCCTGAGTATCGGGCCTGGCTAAAAATTTGTGAAGTGATTTATTCCACCAATTTTCTAAAGATTATTTTAATGAATGTCTTACATTAAACCAAACCCAAAACCTAATCTTTTTACTCAACACCTCTGTTTCAAGGTCCAAAATAATGAAGAGGCAGAAAAGCTGATTTTTAATTCTCACTTACTTTAAAGGACTTTAGACATTTGATGACTCTTTGTCCCCCTGAGAAACTTTAAATTTTCTGGGTGTTACACCTAGAATGCTGTACTTGGACAATCTCAAGTTACTGAGAAGTCCTTCACTTCCAAAACTCAAACTGTGTTATTTTATGTGCATGCTACAGTAAGACATTTCTGTTGTTCTGAAACCAGGTTGCTTATCTCTTCTGGCTGATGCTGTCTTCTCCCCTAAGAATTTTACAGGAAATGAATCAGGAAGAGATCCCTCTTTTCCCAACCTGCATTTCTTGTTTAAGAAGCAAAACAAGCCCTAGGTCTTTTATCTATAACAAGCTTGACAATTCAGAAGAGTAATTTCTGATGAGACTCGTATGTCTTGTTGACATGTCATTTGTTACTATAAAGAAGGCAAAACAATTCATATTACCATATTTTGTAAACATTATTGCAGGTTAATCTTTGATGTCCACTACCTCCTTCACCACCAACTCTTTACCTAGAGGTCAAACTTATTGGTTAGATTATTTCCCATTAAAATTGATAGCTCTTTTCTGATTACTCAAGCTAGCAAAATTAACAAAAGATTCCTACTTTTCTTCTGGCACTCACACATGCCTATAGATAAAGCTACTCTACCCTTGTCAGGGATTGTGTGCCTCTAGTTCATGGAAACATTCCCTGAATTATTTCTGCAAGAGACTCTGCCCATTGAAAGCAAATGTGAGATTTCAACAGATTCTGGTGATGTAGGAGCTGAATCTCTTTTGCCCCTAGTTCTGAGCCCCAGTGCTAAATTCACCTCTTAAATTCTGTAGAGAGATGAAAATAGGAAAGAGGAAATTATTTCTGGAAGTATCCTGTTGCTGCTGAAGATATACTGGGTCAGGTTCATGTCTCACTTAAAAAAAACACCAAACCCATAATTAAGTAATCATGTTTTTCTCATTATTTATCCTACAGATCAGCTCATGGATCAGTGATTTCCAACATGAGTGAGAAAGAGTCTGAACAGAAGTCCAACTTATAAGCAGAAAGGTTTAAGTCCAACTCACCAACACAATAATGGAAGTCCTGCCATCTTCAAAGACAATTTCACAAAAAACCCAGAGTGCCACTAGGTAATGCTGGCTTTACAGATAGCATCAAACTACTACACATCTAATGCTGCTTTTAAAAATATAACATTTCATCGTTGATTCATATAGAAGTTCAATAAAAACAGAAAGATTGTGTTCACTTTGAGGAATGTTAATAGAATACTTAGCTGTGAATTAGAATATCAGATAAGCTCGTCCATATTGACAAATTAATTATTTCTATCATTCATTGCATTTTTTTTTTAATCAAAAACTCATTAAGTCAGTGGGTGAGCTGTTCTGAAGAGGAATAATCAAAAGATAATCACACCAGATTTGAATAATTTTATCACAGCTCATCCACTTTAGGCTTCTCTACTGATCTAAAGGATGAGATTTGAACTTCATTACGAACTGATTATAACTATCATTCAGATGGATGGGAAAGTAATTTGAAGAAATTTTAGCCTGCTAATGAGTTTCCTTTGAAGCTTGTGAGCTGGTTGTTGGTCAAATTTGTGAACAATTATTGCTTGTCTACAAGGAACTAGGGAAGTAGAACATTGAAGAAGTTCTTGGATTTTACTAATTAGTTTCTAAGCAGACAATGAAGAACACTGCCATATAAGTCCCTCTTTCATCACATTAAATATGCCTCTGATAGCTGAAAGTTTCTAAGGACCCCATCGCTGAGACCATGTCCATTTTTTTTCAAGCTACAACCTCTGGTGTGATAAAAGAGATGCTTTCCTCATACATCCATTACATCACTTAGATACTCAAAGCAACTTCAGCGTTCCTTTGAGAACCAGCTCAGGCAGGATGTGCTCACCCATCTCTTTCAGAAGGGCTGTGTTGTTGCAGATCATATTGCCAGTACTATTCAACTGCCTTAGAAGACCAACAAAATTGACTTGGTAGGCAGTGCATCACAATCACTAGGAAGCAATGGCTACATATCATATGTGCAGTATCAGACTCATTACCATTACTAACTGCTCATTTAATTTACCTCATACAGAAGGAGTTTTGCACTTCATGCTCCCAGGAGCAGGGATGGTTGTGCAAGTACATCTCTGCACAGAATGACCGATAGCAGGCCCCGAGGAACCACCTCTGTGCAATGACAAGCAGGCACCATTACAGGCAATCCGGTTTGGGTCTGTCCTAGGACCATGATCTGCCTTGCTGTTGCAGGACAGAAAGGTTTCTGCAATACAGGCACACACACTGACCTACGCCTCTTGGGGTACTCTCATCGAGATATGCAGGTAAGGACAAAGGAGGCCCACAAACCTTTTTCAATGACCCAACTTCCCCTGCAGCTGGCATCTCAGTAACCCACCACCAGGAACTGCAAACCTTAGGACCGTTCTTGGATGTGCCCCCTGTGCCAGAGCGTAGCGTGCAGAAACCCCAAGGCCTGAGACCAACAAACAGCCGTGTGCTCGCACCAGTGCAGTGTGGGTTGGGTTCAGCTTAGCGCTCAGTGCCTACAAGAAAAGGGTCTGAACCACAACCTCCAAGCACCTCCAAACTTTGGAATGGCCTGAGCTTGGAAAATTGCATGTTTCACATAGCTATAGTTGTAAAAGCAGCTATTCAGTAGCTGAGTTTAAAGACACATTCCAGTGTGTCACACTAAGCCTCTAACAGCCCTCAGGAGGCTGCCTCAAAATGTGGTAATGCTACTCCCATGGTCATACACCTGGCAGAGTAAGTGCTCCCTTCCATTAAAAATGTCATTAGCTCTAGGAATGCTGAGATAAGAGGTACACAGTGCTCATTTGTATGCTGGTATCTCCATTATTCAGCCTCTCAGATTATCGAGGCGACACAAAGATAGCAGCAAACACAGAATGCATGTATTAATAGTAAATTGATTTTTCTCTATGTGCCTGAAAACATTTTCTCATTGAAGACATACATAGCCATCAGTACTTCACAGACGTAAAATCTAAAAGGACTGTGGAATTAAACCTGCCCAGATAACATGTTTGAGTACAACAATTCTTGTCCATGCTGAGGGCAACGTCTTGTTAACATGTGTCTTAGTGGTTTTTAACATAATGCATTAGCTCATTACAGATAAGCCCTGAGCATAAGCGGTCTGGGTAATCTAAGTGAGAGAAAGAATAGCGCCTTTCAAAAGGATGAACTGACAGAACAAGAAGCGGAAATTTAACTTCACCGAGCAGACCATCTCAGCAGCAGCTCCTATAACACAAGCCAAAGAAACTTCAAATGCTTATTGGTTTTCCCTGATTTTCCTTCAGCTTGCTATTCCTAAAGATACCAGAGGGTCAGACAAATTGTTTGGGCCTGGAATTGGGAACATACAAAGGAACCATTTAAAATCCAATTTATAAATTTAAGTTCTATCTTAAAAACATGTAATTTTTTAACCTCTAACAGTTAATTTGAAAGGCTGTTAAAGGCCATCACTTTTTTCTAGCTAAAAACCTCTTAACTTCTAGCCTAAGCTAATTAAACAAGGACAACTAGGCTTCAACTGACATGAAATTCTGCATCCACAAAAACTAATGACAAAATTCCCACAGACCTCAGTAGGACACATATTGCTCCTTCAGACTTGCAGTATATTGATATAATTTGCCTAAGTATTAAGCCAGACAGAAACACTTGAAATAAAACTGCAATACTGAACCCAAAATGCATTATAGAAACCTTAGTAGAATTTAGATTATTGAGTTTCTGTGGAAATGTACATCAAAGTCACAGGATTGGTCAGCTTTATTGCTCACTCATGTTAGGAAGAGTTATTATTCATTGCTTCAAATTCCTCGCTTTTAAAAGCACTATATACACTGTCAACATGTGAAATAACAAGTGCTTTCTGAAATATTTATTACCTCCCATTACAAAATACCTATAAATAAAAAGAACGTTAGGGCAGCATTCTAAAGACTGATTTAAAATGGTGAATACATCATTTTTTCTTGCAATTTTTAATTGTTGAGCAAGAAAGATGTTGCACAGGCAACACACTTTTTTTTGTACTTAGATCTGATTATTTTGTACAATTACCAAGTCAACCAAATATAGATCAGACCTTGAGCCTATGAGATGCTGAAAACTTCCACATCTCCCTCCCACGACTTGCTGGGGTCACTTATCATTTTACACAATCGTTTCTTTGTTTTGAAGAATTTGGTAACTTGTTGCCTCGTCTCAGTGAGCAGCTTGCTCCACATCCTTTTTATGGAGTGCTCTGTACCTTGATATTGCTTGTTCATCATGCAAGGCAAAGGGAGACTGTTTCTCCAAACAGAATTGCCTAGATTTCTGGTGGCGTTTATAATACTGCAACTTTAAACCTTTTGAAGAAGCCTGTACCTTTTGTTGCTCTGAAAATGTACTGAAGAAACAGCCCTAACATCTGAAGTCCCTTATTTATAGCCATACTTGTACTTTTTTGCAGTCACAGAAGAAACTCTGTGCAGCAGGTCCTGGGAGAACTCCCCTGTTATTGAACTAGAAGTGGAGTCAGGTAAGCACCTGTGTGAGTGCTCTCTGTCACATATACCAGAGAAGCTGCCCCCATGGCAGGCGGGTTGGAACTCAGTGATCTTTAAGGTCCTTTCCAACTCTAACCATTCTATGATTCTATGATTCTATAACTGGAATGAGAATGTGTGTTTGGCTGCCTTCATGCATGTGGATGTGCCTTTTATCTCGTTGTGATACAGCCAGCACTTGGCGGATGCTGCCAGTTCTCAAACAGTTCAAGTTTTGATGAGACACCCTCTAATGTGTCATGTTTGGTGACAAGCAGGGAGAAGGCTTCTTGCTGTCCTGGGACAGACATTTGCAATGACTATTGCATTCTGCTGACTCTAAAGGGAACCCAGGCTGGCTAGCTGAGATGAAGACATCTACACTGTAGACAGCTAAAACTGGGCAAACGAAGATTCATTTTAGGTGACAGGTATGAATTTCATATTTTAGAAAAAGAAAATTTTACACTGAACCACTGGGGAAATCATCCATTGCTCATTTGCACTGTACACATTTCCACAGAGAAGAAAAATCTCTGTGTACTGCATTTGTTAAAAAGAGCAATACTCTAACAACCATTAACATATGTGTTTCAGCCCTTAATTTTTAGTTGTGATTACTCACATTCCATAGGAGTTGATTTTAATTCTCACTACATGTTCTGTGCCTGTGATTAAATTTATGTGTAGAAATACCTTTTGTCTTTGCTTCCTCTGTAGATCATTAAGGAATTTTAAAAGCTCATATTTTCCCACTTCAAATTCTCTGCAAACAGGTCACGGATCTATGCAGATTGGAAAAACTGGTTTTCAATAACAAGTGTCTGCCATAAAGAAATCTGAATGCCGCCACCTGTACCATTGCTTCTGTCAGTCAGTACCATGACTTCACATATATATTTTAATGCAGTGCCTTCTCCAGAAGTCCAGCTCTGTGAAGGCAGGTATTTACTGTTGCCCAGTTCTCTAAAGTGCCTATGGTCCCTCTGGCAATAGCATAAAATCAGTTGAACAAAGATCAGGTCTTTAAATGAACTTTTGAGCCCAGCAGAGCAGATGCTAGGATTTTTAAACCGTGCCATGAACATTGGGGCAATCCCAAGCACAAATACAGTCTAGGGGAAGAATGGACTGAGATCAGCCCTGAGGAGAAGGACTTGGGAGTGTTGGTTCATGAAAAGCTCAACATGATCCAGCAATGGGTGCTGGCAACCTAGACAGCCAACCATATCCTGGGCTTCACTAAAAGAAGCGTGGCCAGCAGATCAAGGAAGGTGATTCTGCTCCTTTACTCTGCTCTTGAAAGACCTCACCTGGAATACTCCATCCAGCTCTGGAGTCCTCAGCATATGAAGGACATGGACCTGTTGGAGCGAGTCTAGAGGAGGGCCACAAAAATGATCAGAGGACTAGTGAGGCTCTACTATGAGGACAGGCTGAGAGAGTTGGAGCCTGGAGAAGAAAAGGTAGACCTTATAGCAGCTTTCCAGTATCTGAAGGGTGCCAAGAATAAAACTGGAGAACCACTTTTTACAAGGATATTTAATGATAGGATGAGGAGTAATGGCTTTAAATTGGAAGAGGGTAGATTTAGATTAGACATAAGGAAGAAATTCTTTACAGTGAGGGTGGAGAGACGCTGGAGCAGGTTACCCAGCGAAGTTGTGGATGTCCCATCCCTGGAAGCATTCAAGACCAGGCTGGATGGTGCTTTGAGCCAGCCTGGGCTAGTGGGAGGTGTCCCGGCCCACAGCAGGGGGGTTGGAACTAGATAATCTTGAATGTCCCTTCCAACCCAAACCATTCTATGACTGTATGTTCTGTTTATACTTCAACCATTGCTACCTAAACAGAGCTTAGACTCCAGATCTCAGGCACTGCCATCTAAATACTAATCTGGAAAAGCCTAAGATTTAGGTATTTTTTAAAAAAGCGGATTTGAAAACTGTGTCTGCTCTATAGCTGGTCTGAAGGCTTCCAGCGAAAGCAGAAAGTCCCTAATTAAGCAGTAAGTGCCCCCCCACGGCAGAGGGGCTGGAACTAGATGGTCTTTAAGGTCCTTTCCAGCTCTAGCCATTCGGTGACTCTGAGTGGGCAGTGCAAAGCGAGCACTTTGTGTGCCGGACTGGCTGCTGTCGGTGTCAGCAGGGGAGAGCAGCCAGTGGGGCTCGCAGCCGCCAGCAGCCGCCCTGGGAAGTGGCTGGCGGGTCTGCGGCTACCAGCCCGCTGACATTCGGCAGGGAGGAAGCCAGTCTCTAATTAATAGGCCTTGGCGTAGGTTCAGATGTTGTCATGCCTGTGACTCGATAGGTTTAGAGGAAATAAATATCTGAAAGGAAGATCTGTCCGGAATGATTGAGTTATACTGCAGTTAAAAGCAGAACAGATGTATAAGCAGAAGTGGTGGTGTCACTGAGAATCAGTTACACATCCCATGGGAAAACCTTCATTTGTTGGATAAGGACAATATGCTACACTGCACACATATCCTCCTATAAATGTAATCCATTTTTCCTGCTCTGAAAGCATGTGTGACAGCTGTTCTGCCCAGAAGCAAAACGACATTTTATATCAAAAGCATTATTGATTTTTCTTCTTAACTGATTTTGGTGAAGCATTAAAATAAAAGGTTAATGTACAATACAAATCTACAGAAATTGTCAGTCAGACTTGGAAGTCGAAAGGTTTTGGCGTTTTCTGCTAGTTCTTCACATTTCCACAGGCTTCTGCATTTTCTAATTTTGCCAGAAGAAGAGGCTTCGTATCTGGCTGATCCAGAGAAAAGTTGGAAAAATACTGAGAAAAGCCTGCTCAGGCAATATTCACAGATGAAAGAGATGCAGTTGATCGATTTCAGACATGCATCTAGGGTAGCAACGAGCAAGAATAGAACACAGGTAGCTGAGTTTGTAAGCCAGAGTCCTCACTGTATGAGCAAAGGATTCCAAGCACCCGCTGGAGTGTGGCACCTTTGCTGCAGGACCTGAATTCTGCTTAAAAGCAAGTAAGGATTGGTTCCACACAATGTCTGTGACCTGCTCCAGGACAGTGTCTTCTGCCACTCCCCATCTCCTGGGGGATGGTAGTCCCAGGCCATCTGCCTAGAAGTAATGGACCTTCAGTCTAATCCCCTTCTCTTTGGACCCTGCTCCTTGAACTCAGGCAACCTCTGTTTCTCATCAGGGCTAACTTTATGTCTCTATGCTTACCATATGGTGTAGGACTTGCTCTGTCCATCTGGGAGGACAAACGATCCCACAGATATGGCACAGGTGATTCTTAAAAGAAAGAAGAGGCAGTACTTCATTAGCTTCTCAAAGAAATCCTACATGCGTGCCGTGGGTTCCTTCCACAAACCGCTGAAAGGCATGTCATCGGGATATCTCAGCCATCAGCTTAATGCTCTACAGTTAAATTTTGAATGCTTGTGAAATAGTTCCCATGTCTTGTGGCAGAGAGTCAGCCAATGAACGCTGTGAAGAAGTCCAATTTTCCTGCTCTCTTTGGAAAGAAGCCAAGACCATTGAAAGCAGTTTGTGTGGTTTTTTTTTTTTTTTTTTAAAAAGGAGACAGTGTTCACTGGACCAGGGAAAATTACTTGACGGTAGTCATACGGATTGAGAGAGATCAATTCCCTGATTCAAAAGAATTGTATTCATACAAAATGGAACACCTCTAGCAGGGGCTACAGCAAGAAGGCCACCACCAAAGACATTGTAGCCCCCAAACCAAGCCACTTGTATGGGCTGTGGGAGAAGGAGGTTCACGTACCATGTGGACATGGGAAAAATGTATTTCTCTTACAGAAAACTTGCCTGACAACAGAAGAATGTAACCTCACACAAAGTTTTGGTCTCAACAAAACATTTTTTGATTTAAAAAAAGCTTTTATAGGGAAATTCCCAAACAGCTCAATTTCTAATATTTATCTCCTAGGAATTCATTTACCAGGTGCACACAAGAACTGGGAACATTTCCTTTTTGGCCAGCTCCCCTCACTTGTGCTGGCTGCAAGCCACACAGGTGAGCCTCAGCTGCTGTTATCTAAACTATGAAACACTTCAGAAAAAGAGAGAAAGATATAGAACAATAATCCTATCATCAATGAGCAAAGTCAGATGTTTCAGCTGTTGGTACCATCAGGGAAAATGTAATTATTTTTTTATAGACTGTGTGTAGCTACAATAGTCCTTGCTGATGGGTAGCTTTGCAGTAGGTACATTTATCATGATGACACTTCCCCGTTTGGTGAGAAAAACTTTTTTGTATGATAAGACATACATTTTATCTATTTATTGATCAAAAAAGATTCTTAATGCATATAAGGAATGAAGAAGCCCATTGGCTTTTCTAGTATGGTAGATGAGATTAAGCCCAGCAGCAAATGAAGTATTCAGCTGAAAGATGTATGTGATGGAGCTTCGATTCAACCTTGAAGACTATGGAAGCTGTGACTGATTCATACTTTTTACCCGTATGCTCTGTCTCAACCGTAAAAATGTTCTACTGAAACCTGCTAGGCGATCTGTTTCTGCTGAATTGGCTGCTTTCCATCCCATCTTTAGTAGTAAGAGATTTTCTGTTTTAAGTTTTGTCATCAACAAATTGATTTTACATGAGAAACTTGCATTTATCATCATGAATGATGTGCAATGGTCTCCAAAACTCAATTCCCATTTTACTGCAGAGATACTTCTTGCTCAGAACGTATTGCTGACCTCTGTGCAATTCCACAGATGCTACCAGTTTTGTTTTGAAATCAGTTATTTTCATCAATTCCAGATTGATAAAGATATTAAATCTAATGAACCCAAAGAGTTCTTGGCAAACATTCATTATGTAGCACATTCAAATTCTGGATCATCAGTCCCACCAGCTCTTCTTGTTGCTTTGAGTTTAGGTGAATTCAATAAGAATTTCAGTCATTATGAGCTTTGGCAAGCTTAATTTCTGTCCTGGAAATAGGTGGAATTCTGTTTTCCACCATATTACTGAAACATTTCATGCTTGTGCCTCTGCACATGGTATGTTGCACCAACCAGCCCTCCACACCATTTATTTTCTCTTTTAATTAAGGTTAAATAGGAACCCTATCTCACACAGATAATCCCCTTGCAGCCTCTCCCAGTGACTTTGTGGTAGTTTCTCTCTTGTCAGAAATATCACTGCTCTGCATTTTTGACACAATATCAGTTATGGTCCTTTATGGTGAACACCCCAAGGCCCTTCTGCTGATATTGAAATTTTTAGGCCCACCCAGAAGGGGAAGATGCAGATCTAGTCAGTCAGAAGGATACTCCCTGATTCATTGTCCTGAAGTGACACTACTTGTGTGAACGTGCACATCTTCCCTGATCATTTTGGAGGGTGTTCACCACCTCTTTCTTTTCCCCTGTTCCTTTCAGTAAACATGACACTTCTGCTTCGAAACGAAATATGATCTAAAATCATGTATGACAGACACACAGAAATTTAGCAGTACCATATGAATAAAAGTAACACTGACAGATGTAGGCATAAAACTGATGTGATTAGGTTTTCATTCCATTAGGTTTTCATTCCAGCAACCCTCTGACAAAATCTAGGCATGTGAGAAAGGTTTCCATACTTGAAGATACCATCAAGTAATATAAATAGGCCCATTTGATTCAGATTTCACCAGCAGCCATCTCTCTGGGAGACTCTGCTTTCAGGTTTCATAGAGAGCACCTTGGCATATGACACAGATGGGTATTAATTTATATCGCAAAGGACCTTGTTATTTGGGGAATAACTAAAGTTAGTGATCAGAATGATCTTTCAATGGGTGAAATTCAGTTTGAAACAGACCATACTGTAAAACAGTCTAACTCTAGTTAGACACCAAACTATCACAAATTTTTATTTCTTCCCTTTGATTTCAGAGGAACTCCCTGTGTGCCTTAAGTCCTAAATTCAGCCAGAATCCAAAATTTGACATAATAGATTCCATCAAAGATGACAAAATGATGGAGCAGCTGCTTTGAAAATAAAAGAAATAAAAAAGCTTCACCTAAGATTTTCTTAACATGTTAAGATCTGACATTGTGAGCCTTGAGTAAGCACCTAAATAATGGTCTGATTTTCAAAGGTATTTTGTACTGAGATCCCTTACTAAAACCTGAAATGGCTTATACCTGCTCTTCCCATGGGAGTGAATTCGGGAGGGGGGGGGCTCACACATGCTAATCAAGCCATACACCGTATTTGGTGGCCTCAAGGCAAGCTTAAGGCTAAGCTTTAGAAACAGCAATCAGGCTTCTGTTGCCTAAAAGCACTTCAGGCTTCTTGAAATATCTAAGGTATATACATGGACAAAGTGATCATCCCTTTGTACTCGGCACTGGTAAGGGTGCACTTCAAATAACGTGTTCAGTTTTGGTCCCCTCACTACATAAGAGACAGGGAGGTGCTGGAGCATGTCCAAAGAAGAGCAGTGAAGCTCATGAAGGGTCTACAGCTCAAGTCTTATGAGGAGTGGTTGAGGGAACTCAGGTTGTTTAGCCTGGAGGAGTCTGAGGAGACACCTTATTGCTTGCTACAACTACATGAGAGGAGGTTGTAGTGAGGTGGATGTCAGTCTCTTTTCCCAGGTAACAAGTGATAGGATGAGAAGAAATGGCCTTAAGTTGCACCAGGGGAAGATTAGACTGGATATAAGGAAATACTTGTTCACTGAAAGGGTTATTAAGCATTGGAACAGGCTGTTCACAGAAATGGTGGAGTCACCGTCCCCGGAAGTATTTGAAAGACATGTATATGTGGCACTTAGGGACGTGGTTTAGTGGTGGACTTGGCAGTGTTGAGTTAACAGCTGGACTCAACGATTCAACATAAATGATTCTCTGATTCTATGGTCTTGGTGGAGATGATACAGGAAACCTAAAGGAAACCTATGGTTTTCTGGAGTGGTACAGCCAGCCAGATGAGATACAGTAGGCGCCATCTACATAACACATGGATGACTGAAACCCAGCACATCAGTACCACTTCTGTTGTTGGATGTGAGCTGTTTACATCATCTTGTCCCCTTGGAATCAAGAAGGGAGGTTTCCCTCTTTCCACCTGCCCTGCCATCCAGGAGAAAACCTAGGATTTTATAGAGATATCTCCCTGTCCAGAAGGATACCATCCCAATATAACCGATAAATAGTGCCCAACACACTTGCCTACATGTTCTTACAGACATGTGAGCCTTTGATTCTCCATTATTTAGTGCCCCAGCAGAAGAAGGAAAATGTCATCTGGAGAAGAAAGTAAGAAGTGGCCAAAAATGTGCAGTGACTGCATTTCCTCCTCTTTTCTATCTATATATATAAACACTTTTCCATTCAAAATAAAACTATGCAACCAATAGTAGCCACACTCCTTTTCAAAATGAGAAAATTCATTTAGAAACAAGACTAAATGACCAAGTCTTAACACACTCCTTGAAATAAACTTTAAGAAACCCTGACATGACCGGGGACCACAGGGGATTCGGACAGTGCTGGAATACTGCAGTCAGTCTAAAATGGATCTCTACTTGTAGGACCAGACAGTAAACACTGGGGGTTTTGTTTCTGAGGCAGTAGCTAACCATATATTGAGGACACTGTTTCAGAAACTAAACCCTACAAAGTGTCTACTTCCCCATGGCATAAGTGAGCTTTTGTCATGCCTCTCCCTGCATGAAATCTTTCAGTAAACCCACCTGATCTTAAAGAAGTCTTTCCCTTTGCTTCACTGTTTTTTTTTTCCTTTTTTTAAAGTTGGAACTTAAGATTAGATTCATGCAGCCAGTGACAGCCAGTCACTCTGTTGCTCTGATGCCTTTAGAAACTGCAAACAAATGTGTTTCCGGTGCTAAAAAAAGAAACCCAAAACAAGTAAAAAGCTCTCCGCCAGAGCATCTGTCCTAGTCCGTGACTTACACCTCTTTCATGCAGTCAGTTTTTCTAAACAATGACCCAAGTGTCCTTGTTTTATAGGAAACTCTCTCGTCAGGAACTACCTCCTGCAAATCCAGACATGCAGAAGTTCAGCACAGGAAGTCAGACTGTCATGGCTCCAGGCATTGTTAATCATTTTTAAATGATCATTAAAAAGCAGCAGCAGTGAAAGGATGCAGCTCTGGTGAGGTCAGATAACAAAAATGCCTTGGAGGAGGCAGGGGTGGGGGGCGCGGGTAAAACAAAAACACATTTTGCAGACTGAGCTTTAAAACACTCTATTTAACGTCTTGGAGCTTAGGACAGGAAAAGAAAAATACAGTACTGGGCTGACAGTTTCTGAGGCAATTCCTACCCTGCTTCCTGTGGCCCCCCATTCCCAACAGACAGACCCACACTCCCTCTGTCTGTCTTTGTGCAACCACAGAGACTGCTGTACCCTGTGCTGCCTTGGGTCTCATACTGCAGGTCTCCAAGACCTGGCAATGCTCAAAGTGCTGTACATTGCAAAAATGCTGCTCTCTCTACACTTTCTGAGTGCTGTGCCCTGCCTTGAAAACTTTTAAAACCTTTGACTTGTTAAAGCCTTTGGGTTTTAAACATTTAAAATTCAGATCCAATTTAAGTCTTGTCATGCAGCCCAATTTTTGTAGTCTATGAGTGCTGTACCTATGCTTTGCCATCATTAGTTATGCCTATCCATGACTTTGTTGTCATTTATGCCATCAACTAACGCTGACATAAATGTCATTGACCCTATTGTTATGAGAAACGAACAGCACAAGGTATTTCTTCTCCCCTTCTGAACCTTTTGTATACACTACCATATGGTTTCTGTACCAAGGGCACTCTGCCATCTGGACTGTGGAGCCTAATGCCCTGAGGAAGACATTGACATAAACCAATTTGTGTTAAGACCCAGACCCCAGACATACGGTGTCAGTGTGGCCATACGGCTGGCCTCAGCAGATGAGGATGGATTACTGAGTCCTCAATAGCTTTCCCACTTCCTCCCTCCATCGGTGGTCCAGGTTCTCAGCTATGACAGGCATGTCCATGTTACCCTCCAGGGCCCAGCATGGTTAAAGAAGTTGCCCACCCTGCCAGCAGGCTCCTGCTGCAGCCCCTTGCAGGTAGGAAAAACTCTGATCGTCTACCCTGAAGCCACCCAGAATATCCTCATGGCACTGCCTCAGCCAGGCACCAGTGGTCTCAATGGAAGTATCAGAATCAAACCAGTGACCAGCAAGCCTTCTCCTTTTATACCCCCTTTCTTTTTGTTTACTCCCCCAGTTTAACCCTGTAATGTCTCAGATCCAATTTATTCCTGCCTTCCCCTCCGCAGATCTTGATCCCCACCATGCCTCCAGGCACCAAGCCCTGCATCACCTCCTTCCCTCATCTGCCTGAAAAATAACCTCCATTCCAGTCAGGAGGAGAGGATGGATATAGACACTATCTTTTCACGGTATATAAAGACAGGACCTTTGCCTTCAGACCATTTTTTAAAGTGTCCGTGATGCAAATGCTGCCCATCACCAGTACACAGAGAAAACATTGATAACCTCTGGCAGTACCTCCAGCGTGTGTGCCAGCATTTCAGGGGGGTGCTCTGTGACCCAGCTCTCTCCTCCTTGGGGTCACCACCCCTGCCTATACAGGTGAAGCTCACAGCCCAACAGCACTGCTGTGCCAGTCAGCACAACCCTGCACCCACTGCTGGGAGGTCACAGTGCAGGTTTGAATCACAAATATGTGTATTTTAAGAAAAGCAGAGAAAAAATAATGGCTGATGACCTTACAGAATAAACAACAAATATTTGCTTATTAGTCTGCACTGAACTTCACAATTCAGTCTTGCACCTTCTGATTTAGATTTCTTTTTTTTTTCTTTTTTTCACAGCTTCCTTCATTGGAAAGCATTGAACCAGGCTGCTTGGCAACTAATTCACAGCTGTAGTTGCTAAGGAACCAGCAAAGAAAGTAGATTAGTCTCCAGTAACCTGGTTCATTGTCAGAGATGTTTATTTTGCATAAAGGCAATAACTGTACACAAAGGGGTTTATTGAACTGGGATGAACAAGCAAATTATGCAGCATTATTTTTCCTTCCAATAGCTTTCTGTGCTGTCACAAAGCTCCACACAAAGATTTGAGCTTTTCCTCAGGGAACAGGATTTATTTATTCAAACTTGTGCACTCCAGCCAGGGCCAAACTGGAGGATGCTGGCTTGCAGGCTGCGCTCCAGTTTCCCGGAGGAGACGTGCATGGGGGACATCCCTGTCCTCTGTCCTTTCTCGCCAAGCATGCTCACCTGCCAGCCACAACACCGGCCCCTGCCCTGTCCCAGAGCTGACAGCCAGGGAGGTCACAACAGGCTGCTGATAGACGCGAGCCCAAAATAGCTCTGCTGCCAGCAGCAGGGTCATTCTGCAGAGCTGCTTTTCCCTCTGCGGCTGCTGACAGCCCCATCCGGGCAGCAGGGGAGGGCAGGCTGCACCTGAAAGGCAGGCAGCAGAGCCTCCCCTGCCTGTCCTGCCCAGCCCAGCAGCCACGCTGCCCACTGTGTCCCCTCTGCCCCCCGGCCCTGATGAGCTGCAAGTCACCTCGGCTGTCTACAGCTGCCAGAGCAGCACTGGAACAACCCTCTTCCGAACACCCTGCCTTCAGCAAGGAGCAAATGCCTTACCGGCCACTTGCCCCAAACACGGAGCTTGACTATGTCTCTGTATTTTTTCCTCAGGACCCAGTTCCCATGGTGGTCTTGCTCCAACATTTTTCCCACACCCAGAGCCTTGTCCGTTGGTGAAATTTCTGATATTTCTTCAAATGCTGTTTGGACAGTCACAGACAAACAGCAAGGGGTGAGCTGTTCGAGGATTACAGTAACTAGGGATTTGGAGATAAAGAACAGAAATAAATGCAAGAGATGGTAAGTACTGCTGCAGTCTTCCTCAAACTCCCAAGTAACACTGTCCATACACCTCATCCAGTAACTCTGCTGTGCCCTGACACTGGCTGCTGACATAAGCACACATCTGCAGAATTTTGTGCACAGACTTCTGGAGATCCATGAACCACTTCTAAGAAGCCTTAGAAAGTTAAGTGACAAAAAAACCCCTATCATCAGTAAGTGTAAATTCTTCACTACATCTCCACTGGCAAAATGTTCAGGGATCGGCAGATCAAAAACAGGTTGAAAGCCAGAAACCCAGAGTTTATATCCTCTACAGAGTCACTCAGATCTCCAATCCAAGATGTGAAGTGGTGAAGAACTCCTCAGTCCACTGATTCACCACCCTAGCTAAGTCCTCTCACTTTTTTTGTTTGTTTTTTAAAAAGCAGGTCTTAAGATGACAGAAGGATAAAAGTTAGCAACCATAAAATCTGTACTGATTAGTTCTAAAATGAAAATTGCAGAAATTTCCTCTGCCGGGTGAACTTAAGTTCCACAAGCAGCCACAGTATGGCAGGTGGAAGTACACACCACCAAATAAAACCAGCACATTCTTCAGTGAACAGCAAAACTACCAAAAGCTGCGTTTCCTACAGATTCGTGTCCTTTTCTGCCTTCCCAATGCAGTAACCTCAGTTACCCTATTCCTTCATGTCACCTATGTGCCATGGCCAGTCATCTCGTGCATCTGTGAGGAGTGACTGACTGCTACCAAACAGACTGCCAAACAGCTGAGTTATGCCTACCTTTTTCTCTGAGGCACTAATTCAGGTCTCTTTCCTCTTTCCAGTGATTGCTTTTCAAAAATCCTGCTGGGACATATTTCATGTTAAGATTTCTATCATCTCCTTCAAACTCAGTTAAATTTGGCTGGCAGGTTGCAGAGTTACCAGGGGAGAGGGAACAGATAGACAACTGGAGAGAGAGACCACGTTACCACAGAAACCTCAGTTCCTTTGGAAACCTGGCTAAAAATTGATATATAAGCATTATAGTTACCAAAAAAACCCAAAGCCCCTGGAAAATCGGGCAATCTACAGTTAAAACTCAAAGGAGAATTAATAAACCAAAAGTTTTGTACAACATTTACAGAAAATCTGAGGTAGGCATCAGCACAGGAATTTCTAGAAAAGGGCTCACACACAACCTATTTGAGGTACTTTGTGTCAGAAGGAAAGCTGCCATTGTAGGATTAATGGAGAGAACTGTGCACTTATATTTTTGTAAAAACTGATGAGAGATACATCAGCTCACAGTGTGTTTTGTGGGGCTGGGTTTTTATTACTCTAGTGAGCAATGCTGGATTCTTCCCACCAGCACAAGATTACAAGTGTGGTACAGCTACTCTGGTGCTAGCATGGGAATTCAAAGCTATATAGTCATAAACTGAACAGCTACCATATAGACTCCTCACAGATGACATTCAACAAAACATGGTGTCATCAATTTCCCTTCTCTATTCCTTTCTTCTCCCCAGGAGATCCCTAATTGGGGATGTCTGTGTTATACTACCTTAAGTTACAGTGTCTGGAGGCTGATGTAACTTTTTCAACATACTGCAAAATCCAGCTGATAACCACTCCTAGGTCATTTTCTTAATTTACCATTGATTAATGAGAAATCCAGCTGTTGCAAAATTTTCCCAATAGAGCAGTTTGTTAGGTCAAGGAGAGGGGAAAAAAATGCTACCACTTCAGTTAGACATGTTTTGTAGAAGCTTCTACAAAATAAATGTTACAAACACTATATTCTCCATGCCCAAGTTTTGAAACAATGGCTTGAGTTATATTCCCATGGCAATTTTCTTTAAAAAGGAGAGAGGGCTGTAATTCTCTTCTCTGTTGTCAAAGTATGATCTCACTCTCCACATCTAGATAAGGACAGAGCAGCCTAAAATTGTAAGGACAAGAACAGGATGGGCATCTGTGCCCTTGTTTCAACAGTCCGTGAAAGACTTTCTACACTACTCTACACAATACCGTGGTGTGATAGTACAAAGCAAAACTCTGAGCACTGTAATGTATCAAGATGTGTAAGAAGAGGTTCCAAAAAGAATCAAATAAAATGTGTTGATTGTATCACCAAAATGTATCATTGTTATCCCCTTGGTTTGCTTGGAATATTTGTACTTTAGGAACTTTATACAGCATTTTAATTAAACCATTGCATTTCTTACCACTAGTATAGTTATGTACAAAAAATTTAATAATTTCTGATTTAAACTTATGTAAAAAGGATATTATTTGTGGTTAATTGCGAAAAGAAAAACAATAATAAATTACTTTTTAAAATTCTGCGGAATCAAAACCTGTTTGAAACATGCTTAATTTCAAATACGCTGGAAGGTTTAAAAAAAAATCCTCTATAAGCCAGGATCTATACATACTCACATATTCTAAAAGTTTGCAAGTTGTTCCTGTGAGATATCTGGCTTACTTGTATTGGTTTATTCACAAACTTTTCTGGAGAAGTTAGGAAATTAAAACAACAATTCTTTCATCTTAAGTCTAATTTCCTGTTCCATCTGGAATTATTTCCTGCACTATATCCCCCAGTTTGAACATTCAGAAGGCAAAATCTTGGCCAAATACCAAGCAGGATCTCATCATCATGTGCTTACATATACCAATTCTGATTCCACAGTTTATCGCTCTGGAGAGCAACGGTAGATTCTTTCCTATACGTGACCATGATGTCAACATGACTTCAGTAACGTTCAAGATTAAGATAAGAAATAAGAGGAAGTGTTAGTGCTTTGTTACAACAATGCAAAAAGAAGGATGAATCTTCAGTCATTTATGGATTGTGGGCTAGAGAGGGAGGGTAGCTGGGATAACTAATAGGAGCAGGGACAAGACAGAAGAATGGTGCATGAATGGATAAGGATTTTCCATTTTCTGCTCAGACAGGGAAGTGGTAGAAAGGAGCCATTATAACGCCGAAACCTTCTTTCCTTTTGCTGTGTCTCTGATGCACTTCTTTGGCTTCTGTCTCTAGATAAGTCTGAATCAGTTGTGATTCAGAGCAGAAGTCAATGCCAAAACATTTGCGTCAAAGATTAGCTAATTCAGACATTGGATCCCAAATGGCTCTTCTATAAGTAGAGTTGCTTAGACTTTACGCAAAATGATGAGTGCAAGGATGAGATCTACTACAAAACAGATTGTTACATCAAAGCAGTAGCCCTTAAACTACACTTCAGCCAAGTGCCGGCTTCCTTCTGGAATCAAAGTAAAGCAGTCTGTTTAGCCGTGTGTAAAAATAATATAAAAATACAAGGTGCATTACATCAATGTGGATGCCCACTTTTGCACAAGGGTAATTTTGCTTCACCGAATGTACCCTAATGTAAACGGAATGCAACTAAGCATGAAACTTTAGTATTTCTTTGGATAAAGAAATAAGTCATTGTTGTTGCTGCTGCTGCTGCCAATCAACCAGAAGCAAAGCCCGGCCATAAACAATTCACAATCAGCTAAATGCTGGCAAAACAGAAAGTTGTTACTTTTGGCTGTTGCTATTGGCGTGGTCTTATAATACACATGGAAAGACATGGCTCAAATTTTGCACACTGCATATCAAAATTAGATAGCAAAGGAAGGATACATTTTCCTTTGAAGTGTCTCAAGGGTATCTTATGTTGTTCTAGTGCATGAAAAACTAAAATAATTGACCGCAAAGACAAAGTACCTCATTACAGTCCCAGATTTTAAGAACTACTGTAATCATCCAGTCTGACTGTGCAAAAGCACAGACCGTAGAATGTCATTAAACACCTCTTTTGTCAAGTCAAGTGTCTTATGGTTGGGTTAGAGTATTGTTCCGCAGAAAGATATCGAGCCTTGATTTGAAAACATAGAGTGATACAAAATCCAGAGCATCCCTAAGTGCATTGTTCACTGGATAATCATAGTCATTTCTAATCTAGCCTCAGCCTCTGACTGAATCTCTTATCTGCTAGATTAAAGAGGATTCTGCAGTCGCAAATGCTCCCTTCCATGCTTTGAGATCTCATGGGCTGAGTCTCCCTGCTGCAGCAAGCTGCCCAGGCAATGTCTGGCTGTACTGAGTCACCTGGCTGAATGCACAGGACATATAAACAGCAATACAGAGTGACTCCTGACTGCATTGGTTTTACAGGGCACTGCAAGCGTGCCGGAGGGGCCACCTTCTGCCCCTACCTGAGGGGAAGAAATGCAAGGAGGTTGTGGCTGCTAAATGACTTATCTGTCTGCATCTGGATGATCGTGGACAGAGAATGGCCCAAATGAATAGTGCTCCCAGGCCATGGGAGAAGGATTAAAACAGTACCCAAACTAAATAATCTCACCAGTTCAATAATGATGTAGCCATCAGCACACATAAATCCCTCACAAGACAAAAGCTTTTCCAAAACACTGTTATTCATGGAGTTCATTTCCAATTGTATGCCTACTTTTTAAGAAGGTTGGACGGAGCGCTTTCCAAATGCCCTGACTAATGCCATACACAAGATCTGTTCAGCTTCCCACTCCCCACTGTCTATCATTCTGGTCACACATTCAAGGAAAAAGCTCCCTTCCGTGCAGTCTCACATTGTAAGTTCATGCTCTGTTGATTATCCTCCATAACCCTCCAGCCTGTCAGAGTCAATGCTCTGCAAAAAGCAATCCCAGGGCTGTGTGCTGTGAGTAGGATGTACTTTCCTTGTTCCTTGATAGATGATGCTGTGTCTGGATGTTAAAAGGTTAACAAAAACAAGCAGCTACACAACTATTTGTCAACATTAGGACATAGCCGTCAGTAAGGGGAATACTTTTATTAAATTTACTCAACTATTGCCTCAAATTACAGTTAAATGTCTGCTGCAAAGCCTCATAGCAAATATTATTAGACAGTCATGCCACATATGTTATGTGTCTTTATAAGATTAGAGCTCACCAGGGTCACTAGAATGAACAAAGCCATTTCAAAATATTCTGTCTAAAATTACCATCAAGAGGGCTCCAAACTCCTCTCTAAGACAGGTACCGAGACATTTACAATGATCACCAGAGCAAGATTCTGGTGTCCAGAAGACTTCCCCATGGGATAAGCATAGAAAAGTGGAGATAAAAAGTATATGATGAAAAATTATCTTCTCATTTAGCACAGGAAAAAAAGAAAATGAAAGGTTTTCCATAAAATGAAAATGCTCCAAAAGTGAAAATATAATGACAAATCAGAACCCAATAAATTTTAAAACACGACTCTAGCACTTAGTGTGCACAGCTGTGCAGGGACCCCTCAGGGAGAGCCCATCAGCCAGGACTCCTTCCCTGTCATGCCCTACAACTGCACAACTGCTGGAGTGCACCGTGTCCCTCTCTTGTGCCTTCACACACAAGACAGTCCCCTGAGCTGCACTGCCAGGGAGGGAATTCCTTCCCAGTCTTTAGTATGCACCAGTCTGCAGTCTCAAAATCAGATTTAGTATAAACTGACAGCCACTTCAAAACTAGTCTTCAAGGTCATGGCATAAAAAAGATGCCAAAATGTGTCTGAAGATGCCAGTGTCCACTTTCCAAAAGTGGCCAGTAACAGATGCTACGACATGTAGAGTAGAATGTGTGCCAGCATAGAATCATAGAATCGTCTAGGTTGGAAGGGACCTTAAAGATCATCTAGTCCAACCATCAACCTAACTCTGACCAAAAAAAAAAAAACAAAACAATAAAAATCACTAAACCATATTCCTAAGGACCATGTCAACCCCTCTTTTGAACACCTTCAGGGATGGTGCCTCAACCATTCCATCATCATTCTATTAGCTATGCAGGAGTAAATAAAGCCAGAGACAGGATCCAAAACTCTGGATTTAATAGCAACAGTAGCAACAGATAAACCTACCCTCCAAAAACTTTTCTAGATCTTTTTGTGACTCCACAGCCATTTTTGGTATCCACCATATCCCATGCCAACGAATTCTTCCTCCTTCTTACTCCTGAAGTGAAAATTTCTCCAATTATCTGTCTGAATATATACCCTGACAACTCCATCAGGTCTTGATTAATTTTTGCTTTGTGAGGAAAAAAATGAATAATCATTCCATAGATTTTTTACATTTCTCATCAGATTTTCTCAGGCCATCTTTCTCAAAACTTCAGGTTTCTCTTTAGTCTTCCAGTGTATGTGAGACCATTTTGTTGGCTTTGCTCCCCTTCACTGTGACATTTCTTGTCCTACTTGTTCTTCTAGGGGTGAAGTGACCAAAACTGCCCATTTTGTTGGCTTTGCTCCCCTTCACTGTGACATTTCTTGTCCTACTTGTTCTTCTAGGGGTGAAGTGACCAAAACTGCCCAGAGTCTGAAAATGGATGTACTAGAGATTTACATGACATAATAACGTAATTCTGACATTTTTCTGGCTTGTTTCTTACCACCCCCATAAGGATTACAAGTTCTTTTTTTGCCCCTCTCACCGCATCCAATTGTTGGGCTGACATTTTCAGGACATCTTCCTGTGTGTGTATATGTATATGTATATGTATATGTGCATGTGTGTAAATAATGCCCTCCTTCTCCCTCTGCTCTCTTTCTCCCTCTGTCCTACATGCATGTCTTGTGTACTTAGCATACAGAATTTTATGTGTCAGTTCATAATTCAGTATAAAATCACCCTACAACTCTCCTGAGTCATTCCAAAAAGTTGCATCCTTTAAAACATGCTAATAGATACTTTTTATAAAAATACCAATATAAAGAAGACCTATCTGCCTTTACTGCAAAGTCAGCCCTTTCTCAGATTTGCCTGTCCTGGAGAGAAAAAAAAATAAAAATTCAATTAGATACTCTATTGCTATAAAGTATGTGCTGTGTTGCTTATTACCTCTGGCTTGAAGAAATTTCTTGTAGAATTTTTACAATTTTTTATAGCTTTCAAACTTTTTAAGGGGCATTCTCATTCAAAGCAGTCCCTGTTCCAAGTCTTTTATCAAGCTGATCAACATGATTTTCCCCAGCCTTACAAAATCCAAGGAGCAAAGCAAAGTCAAGGAGCAGAAGGATTTCCTAGAATGAAACAGTCAGCTCCAAAGATAAAAACAATCTCTCATCTGTTATCAGAAAAGTCTTAACGTGACACAATAGACACAGCAAAAGCATAATCCTGAGGCAGTAAGAACTATGGAACCTACCTCCAACCAACACAGTGTATAATGTGGTACTGGCAAATTCTTCTGGAGGACCTAGGAGAGAGACTGTATCATTTCCTCAGCAACAGGAAAGGGAAAACACAGTGCAATGAAGATAACTGACAAGCCAGAACTCAGAAGTGCAGCAGGTGAAAGGTACTTGCAAGTTTATCCCTTTGGGACTCTGGGTTTTGACCCCTGACAAATTTGAAAAGCTAATTCTAGACCCCAGAGATCCTGGGAAAAGCTAGCAGGAACAAGGATTGCCACTTGGGAGAGAATCCACATCTGCACTGTGCATAGGCCACCAGGCTTCCCATGGATACCGTAGAAAATTACAATGCTTTGAAATCCAAAATCTACAAACACTAAATTATCACCTAGACTCATAAAGTGTATAGGATCTTCCCACTTGACTCCCTGGGGCCAGTTTTCACCTGTCATAGCTCAAGAAAGGCTCATAACCTTTATTTTCCCACACCCAGCTCCCTGTCGCTGGGCTAAGAGAAGCAAGCATCTTTTGGATAGCCAAATCACCCATGGGAACAGACAGATGAGTCACATCAGCACATGTTCCAGCACATAGTACATATCCCATCAGCAGAGCCCAGGCTGGTGGTACACATGTGCTACAGCACTCCACTGCTGTCATAGGGGTGTGCTATCAGCTGTAGCTGAAAGCAGATATAAAAAGTGTAAATAAGGATTACAGTTTATTCTCATCTCATGTGGTTACAATAAGTTTTGAAACAGCTTTGGCAGGCAGGTCAAACAAAAATTTTCAGTACCAAGAATTAAATAGTTTTCAGATTATGATTAAGAGCTATATGAATATCAGAGGGAAAAGAGAAAAATATGTTCTGTTGGATAAATGAGCCATAAATGCACATTTCTCTTACTTGTATTTCACTATATTTCATAAACTGGAAAAAAACCAACAACCCAAACCCCAAAATGCTAACTTTGCATTACCTGTTCCTGAATCATCTGTTCAGGTAGCAAAAGTCAGTGAAGTTATGTTGATTTACAAATCCCAAGGATCTGCCACCCCTGTTTTTTTTTTTTAAGTACTGGAGTCTACCATCAATGTTGCATTTTTTCAGGTGCCTCTGACAACATCCTGTCATCGAGAAAGATGAAACGAAAACGTCCAGTAAAAAGAAACAAAGGGAGGAATGGTAGCAAAGAATTTGTCTCTAGATGGTCTAAGAACATTGTGCCAGAGGGCGTTTTATATTGTTTTTAAGTAAATGAAGAGAAATGGGAGATGAGTTTTCCATCTTATAGCCTCATAACAGGAAAAACATGATCACTTGAGAAGAATGTAAGATGTAATGGGAAGATTATAAAACCACAGAGATGAAACAAGTACAGATATCCTTTAGAAGAGAGCTTGGGAGTGTTTGAAACAGCGTTGTGGATCCTTGCTTCCAGCTTGTTTGAGGTGGTCCCACTGAAACCAGTGAAGAAATCTCCCACTGATTTGAATCCATACAAATCCTCACATATTCCAAACTTAAAATCACTGCACAAGATACACCAGAATTTACATTATTATACATAGAATTTAACCATGAAAGGCATTTCTAGCTCCCCACACTTGCGTGTTGAATAAATAATGGTCTGCATATTCCAATGAAAGGCAGTATCCATAGATACTGCTATATTTCTTTCTGACCTACCCACCAAGGCAGATTTTCTCCTGACTCATGTAGAAAATCCATAGTGGTAAATGATGGGATAAGCCCGTGGCTAGGCAGGAGGTGCTGTTGGCACAGCCTAGCATAGCAGGGGACAGTGTGGCAGAAGTTGCTCCCCCAGGATTTTGCAAGCAGTCCCAAGGATTTTCCAAGCAGACTGCAAGGCTTAAACATAGCTCTATGCTTTTTTTCCTTCTAGGATAAAACAGCTAGAATTTCTAAATTTTTTTAACCTAAAAAAAAAACAACCAAAAAAACTTAAAAGGCTTAGAGTAATTTGGCAAATGACTCAAAGGGTCAGAAATAAGGAAATTATTTTCTGATACTAAATATACACATACTAGTAATTGTAAGTCCACAATGTATAACTTCTTTTATTTGAGTATTAAATATTCTAGCTTCGCTGTGGAAACTCAAGAAATTGCTGCCATATCAAATATCCTTCTAAATTGATTTAGCTTTGGGTAATAAAGCAGAACTGCTGATGCACCATAATTTCCAGAAAGACTGAAGACACAGATGGCAGGAGAAAATGGAGCTGTCAGAAACTATGAGCACTCATATAGACTGTCACACTGTCTATCCTGAATGCTTTTCCTCCCATACTGTGTTTCTGCAATGTGCAATGCCTGAGAACTATTTGCCTTCAAAAGGGAACAATGTGCCCGGGCTTCCACATACACAAGTGATTTGGAAGCCACAGAAGAAACTGTAAAAAGCTACATTTAAAGTATTATTAAGATAAAGGTGACAGATTTATAAAAGTTGCCTCCTGCAGTCAAGGACAGTAATGAGAAATACCATGACATCGGCTCTATAACACTTCAAGAAGTGAAAAGTCTTCAAATTTAGGAGTGAAGGTCTATAGACAAGAGCCGTATTTGGCGGTAGACATAACTGTTTCTTTCCCCCCTCTTTAAGTTCAGGACTGTATTTATAGGCATAAAGATATTTTACAGAGTGAAAAATTTAACTTATTTAGGATTACGTTCACTGAGATTAGTCCCCTAAGAAACTAAAAAAGAGCAAGAGGTCTTTAAACAATTCCCTCAAAGCAGCACAGGAGATCTGCTACAGCATCACCACCAGAAGCCAGACTTCTGTAACAGTCCTGCTCTTTAGCCAAAAGAACATCTTTTAACTTAAGATATTTTTTAAATGTCCCAAGGTATAAAAAGAGAAAGAAAAATAACAAAAAACAGTAATTTATAAGAGGTTATTTTCATACTATCTGAAATCAACCAACAAGTGGATACAACCCCATGTCCCCCCATTGGTGACTGTCTGTGATTCAACTGGACTCTGAATGCCAGCAACAACTCTTTGTGTCAACCTGATTCTCACCACCACAGCAGTGAGTCAAACTCAGTAACTTTCACGAGTTAGAGATACGCACAGATGGGAGAGCCTTTGCAGGTATGCAAATGAGCAAGATAGAGATCTCACATTGAAGAGATAATGAAGCAAAAAAGCAACAGGAGAGAGAGAACAGAAAAAAAAAATCATCAACAGGTTGTTTGATGAAGACTTCATGATAGATTTCATGAGTGTTCTTTCCAGATTTATTCTCATTTAACCAAGAAGACTGAAGAGAGTAAAAGAAGATGAGTATGAATCTCACTGATCCATGATTTTATAGACACGATTATGTCAGTTACTGCTTTCATGGTAGTTCAGAAAGAAACAGAAATTTGTTTTAAGTTAGCATGAAGAAGTATTATTATTATTATTATTAATGAGTTTTTTAAAAAGAGAGAATTAGTACTACTGGTTAGAATTTTTCTTTAATCCCAAATGAAACACTGTGTCTTTTTAAGATCTTCATCTAAAAAAAAAAAAAAAGAAAGAAAGAAATTTTCATTTAAATATGTCTACATTTTAAACTGTCAAAACAAAGTATGTCCAGTTTTCCTACAGAATACTTTAAATGACTTTTTTTCCATATTTGAGATCATGTTCTGAAATTATATATATGTTGGTCAAACCAAATCTGGAATTGCTGCTCTTGTTTAAATAATTCAGGGAGTATGGGTGAGGTGAAACATTAGGTCACTTCTAGCAATAAGGCCACAATAAAGTGAAAGCTGTTGCAAAATTTGAAGCTACATGTCCAAGAACCTCAGTCTACATATTTTGATTGTTCAAACTATGCCTTCCCCCCCCCTTCCTAAATACAGATTTCTTTAAATGCTAGACAGCACCTACTTTATAGAATCCCATTTGTCCAGCTGAGCAGATTATTAATTTATGGACACTATGATTTTATGGAAGCATCTGGCATTAGGAAAGCTAATTTCCTTAGCTGTGTATGTCCTATTTCAATCTTAATGTGTCTCTTCTGCAGTGTAAAGAAGAAAAAATATGTATACTTGGGCTTAATAAAATGCCATTTAAGGACAGAGAGAAGAGATATTTGGAATGGGATTGCACTAAAGAGCATCTCATTAACTGGATCCACCCTTCTCCAGAGAAACAGTAATTCATATGGGCAATAAATCTTCCTAGATCCTGTTAATTATTTCCTCCCATTACATTTGTTTCTATCTGACACATATTTACTGAGGAAACTAAGTAAACAAATAAGGACACAGAAGTCTGACCAAGTTTTAAAAAGATTCTTCAAGGTGTTGACAGCGGTGGTATTTCAGGCTTGGTCCCACCCATTTTAAAACCAGGGGCATTATTTTTTTTTCCTTATGTCAGGCTATAAGGATGGCATGACGGGAAGGAGACCAAAAGCAGAGCAGCTTTGCTCTCCAGTCTTTACAGCCCAGCTTTGCCACCTGTACCTGCACCTACCTCCCTTGAAAGCCACTGAGAATCTTGGAAGTTCACCTCAATTTAGCACGAGGCTGGTAGACACCGGTGTAACTCTCCAGTGCGCCAGAGAAGTGTTTTGGAGGCACAAAGACTGCATTTCCAGACAGAAAATACAGCGTGTGTTTGCCCTTCTGATTCCTACACTCGGATGAGAGAGGCTGCGAGAACGTCTCGGAAGGGCAGGGAATGCACGGCTGCTTTGTTTCTCTGTCCTCTCTTCCAGCCTCCTGGGACATCCAGAGGTTGCTGTCACAGGCTGGCCAGCCAGTGGTGTGTGTGCCTGCCTCCTGCCACCGCCTGGGTTTGCTGCTGGTGTTCCTCCATCAGCAGCAGTGGAGGACTGCAAGCACACATCTCTCCTCTCTCTCTCTCTCACTAGAAGGGAGTCTCAAGGCACACACAGCGATCCAGCCCTGCTTTACACCTTGTTTGCCTCTTATCTCCCCACTGTTTAGGGCGTTTCCCTTCTTTTCCTTCCCACTTTGTCAGACACGCTAAAAGCCAGCAATGGTTCTGATAATGAGATGCTCACACTGGGTCCAGGCCAGCCTTTCCTGCCTGTGCTTTAAGCTCTTTCACACATTTCATATATGTTTCATACACTTTCTTGTATGTTGAAAATACCATTCCTTGAGGTTACTGTTACCCTTGGCTCTGGTAATTCATCAACATATGCTTAGCAAGAGCGTGACTCTGGGTTTCTGTACTAGGTCACCTCTGGTCTCAGCACACTGTCTTTAGAA
This sequence comes from Tringa tobata, assembly GCA_033628505.1. Taxonomy (NCBI): domain Eukaryota; kingdom Metazoa; phylum Chordata; class Aves; order Charadriiformes; family Scolopacidae; genus Tringa; species Tringa tobata. The sequence continues at coordinate 276,036 of JAHREE010000311.1, read as the reverse complement.
AGTAAAAAGATGTTAGCTTTCTGAAACAACCTTGCAAATTTTAAATCCAGTAATATAAAGTAAGAGATGACCCTGGTACATCTATGCTCATTGACTGAAACATCCTGACTCTTAGATCGCAAACAGGAGGGGAAAACATGCAAACTTATTATGACACATAATCCCTTCCCTTTAGCACCCTCCTGTATTTTGCAGAAAGTTAAAAAAAAAAAAAAAAAAGTGGTTTTGCATGGCTGTAACAACAATGTTCCTCTTTGCAATATGGAATATGCATAGAAAAAGACCCAGCATACACTTTCTACAGGTAATGTGCTCCTGAGTTGTATACATTGCCTATGTTTGTTTAACTGGTTTACGATCACAGTTTTGTTAGAATACATGTTAATCCCTCAGGACAGCCTGGAGACATCCGTGAAACACCACCTCTTTCCACACAGGAATTTCCATACTGGGTGGGGAAGGTATTACTGGAGTTTGCATACTCCAGCCACAGCTGGTAGTAATGATATTTGGAGTTTTGAGCTCTAAGGTCTCCCAGAGGTCCCTCATATATAAGGTTCTCAGGCTCCCTCAGGAAAACCTTTCTGTGGATAACAGAATTCTTTCTAACTCCAGGAGAATAATTTCTTCTCAGCTCTGGTGGCAGAAGGACAGTGAGGTGCCCGGTCTGACCTGCACTGTTATTTGCATTATGTCGCTGACAACACAAAAGCCACAAGATTGGTACAACAAATCCCTCAAGTTTTTCATCTCTGTACTGACCTCTAGACTCTGCTCCTCTCTCAGGGCTAATGTGTTTATATGTATGTGTATACATATGCACACACACGCATGCAAACGTGAACGTGCCCGCACATGGGCAAAAACAGAAAAATGCTTAGGAGCTACTTGAGGTGGAGACATAAGGAGCACTGACCAGAGTAATCAAGGCATTGCAGACACTAACAAACAGAAATCCACCGAGTATCTTGCCCCTGCCAGGACTCTGGAGAGCCAGATGTGCTGGGGATGGAGAGCATGGGTGAAGACCACTGCTGAAGGGTTACAGGCAAAGAAGTGAGACGCTCCTGAGGGCACTTGCTGCTCCTGTGCACAGGTTATAAGAGAAATGGTGCGTCTGAATGTCTTGGTGTCCTGGGCCCATCACACTACATCCACCTGTAGAGCTGGAGGGTGAGCAGGCTGCAATTACGGGGAGTGGAGGGAATGCAGGAAAAGCTGTAGCTGAAGAGAGACGGGTGGAAAGAGTCTGGAAGTTACAAATTTTAGGATTAGCTCAGATGAGGGAAGGGTCGGTGAGACAGGAGACAAGAGACATCACCATCCCTCTCCCAGCCCCCCCACTGACTCTTCCTCATTCCTCCATAGTCCCTTGTACTTCATTCCCCCTCTCAGCCCTCAGCCTGCTCCCTTCCACAAAAGACCCAGTCATTACCACTACAAAAGAGTTTTGCTCCCCCAGAGAAGGGACAGAATAAGGTCTGCTGGCTCCACTGCTGGAAGCTCATGGTATTCTGAGCCTGGTGAAAAGATTGGGACACCCAGCAGCCTCTGGTTGAGGCCGTGAACAGCTGGGATAAATCCAAGAGCTGCCTTGGACTTGCTTTTATTTATTTCAAGGTCTAATCTGTCTCTGGCCAGCAGCAACAGAGAGCAAGTATGATTTACAACCACCTTTTCTAGTGTAGCCAAGGACTATTCTTTCTTCCAGGCCAGAGATATTTAGTTGGTCCCAAAACAATCTTTTTTCTTTTTTTTCCCCCCTTTTTTTTGTAATGCATTTTTTTGGTCTCTGCTCTTTGATGTCAATGCCAAAACTCCCATTTACTTCATCAAGTGTAGGATTTGTCAGTGCAAGATACAGGGAAAACCAGCAGACTCCCAGTTTAACATGCATGGGCAGGACATTTCACTATGTGACTAAAACGGTCTACATCTTTTCTGGCTGAACCTGATAGTACAGCAGCCCCAACGCATGAAATGACCCTGCACGTTGTGCAATTTAAAGGGCACTGTAGCACCTGGGAGGCAGCATGGTGTGTACTACACCACCAGTGGAGCTGAAGGCAAGCCAGCAGCTGTGGTGGGTTGGTTGTCACACCAGGTCAGCTAACCATCCTCTCTGGTCAAGAAGGGAGTTACACACCCGATTTTTTTGGTAGGCTTTGCCACGTGTCACGAAATGCTTCCCTTCACTTTTTTGGAAGCTGTTTCCTTTGTGTCCTCTCTGGTAGCGGTGAGAGACAGTCATTCAGTGTAAAATGACTCCTAGACACAGGAGGAGCATCAGGTTTTGACACCAGCTGACCCCTGACTTCACACTACCCTGCACTGAAATAGCTCCAGCAGGCTGAGCTTCCAGCACAGCTACCTGGCAATGGCAGCCCCATCGGCTCTGTGATTTAGGGTGCTGTGCTTTCAGGATTTTACTGCCATGACCCCAGAGAAAACGCTAGAGAAGTTCAGACACCAGCTTTTAGCAAATAATTAACAGTATCTTTTCAGACGAAGACAGGAGAGGTAAAAAACGCTATTCAATAATTTATCCAAGTGGCCCCTGGCTTTTCATATCAAACTGCTGAAGAGCATTTTCTAAGCACCCAGGGTTACAAGCCGTGGACTTGTATTGACTCTAGTTACTCAGACATGATTTGCATGCTTTGATCAATAAAATGAAGTGGTTCCTATGTACTCCTCATAAGCAAACTGTAGTAGGCACTGAATAGTGAATTTCTTATTCACTAAGAAAGTTAGACCATAAGCTTTTCTTATGACTAATGACATTAATTTTGTGTTACAAGAGAGGCATTATTATGACCCAAAACACTGCACTTCACCAAATTAGCTATTTTCTTGTCCAACAAACCGGAAAACAAGATAAGACCGAGCTTTGATTTCTTATAAGTCCGAATTATTTTCCATTTAAGTATGCTTTGGAATGTGAAGCTGTAAGTAGAGTCAACAGGTTATACCATATCATGTCAGATAACACAGAAGAGATGGCAGAAGGGATCCATCAACAGCCCAGATAATGTCCAAAACAAAATAAGCTTCTGCATTAAAAAGGAACTTTTTTCCTACATTGTTTATTTGATGGCGTGGCAATTCACATGTTGTTATTTCAGGTGTGTAGTCTCTACTGTAATTACCTAAAATCAGCTCCATACACAGCCGCCTCCCTGTTTGCCGTGGTAAGAGGATGCGTGTGAAGTGGAGCAAAACATGAGTGTCTCAGGGGCCACAGCAATGGCATGTGGTCACAGGCATGGAAAAATACAATCAACAGGGAAAACAAGCTACATTTACATCAACATTTCAGACAAAAACACATTCCCAGGAAACCAGGACATCCTTACAAGAAACTGAGGCCAAATCTTGTAGTAGCTAGTGTATCTCAGTACTTGTGACATTTCATTTCTAGAAGCTGGATGCTGCTGGAGCTTGGCTAGTTGCGGGACAAAAGCACGTTGGAAGAGTTTGCAGTCCGTCTGACTGACCTAAAAATGATTATAATGAGACAGCCACTAAAGACAAGCTGCATTTCCAACTGAAACTATCACAAATTAACAACAACTCGGCATGCTATCTAGCTGCTGTAGGCTTTTTATTTACATTCTTGTGTCCTTGTGTAGTCCAACCGCTTACCTCTACTTGCCCATATAGGAGAGTAGACTCCAGCTTTAATAACACTGCATGTGTCTGTTGATAATGAAAGTGGGTTAGAGGCAGGAACAGCACCTTTTGGACCTCAGTGCAGTGATGGTGCTGTAAAGCCTTTCTGATGGCTGGTTTAACTCTGTTATGTCTCTTACAGAGGGCAGCACCAGTTGCCATTCTGAGCTCCAGAAGGGCCTGGGCTCCAGGGGATGCTGCAGCAGGGCTCTCATGTTTCTGCCAGGGCTCAGAAAGGAAAAGCTCTCTCTGTCCAAGCAGGGACTAGACTTCTATCAGAGACAGAGATGGGATTTCCAGACCACTGCCTTAACTCGGCCTGTTTTGAAATCAGTAAGCGTAATTCACAGTGGCAGCAGAGTTAGGCCAGTGAGATTCAAGTGAAACTGAAAATTAACAATGCCTGTAAGTGCAAGACAGTCCTCAGGACACACCACAGACCCTGCTTAGCTTTTGTCACTGTTTTGCATTGACAGGTTTGCATATTTTCTTTGAGCAAAAGTCAGATCCCCACTGTTCATGCAAGATGCCAGAGGCCAATTACTTGTTACTATTTATATAGTTTGTTGGCTCTGTACAGGTTTATTGAAAAAGTGATCCTGCAGAAAGACCTTTGAAATATAAATGAATATAAATGAAATATAAAGCCTTTTTGTTCCCTCTTCAAATCTCGCCTGGAAATTTCTTCTGGGTGGAAGCTTTGCTAGACAAAAGCTTAACTGCTGGAACATGATGCCTGTCATAAGAACTGAAGCACACCAGGAGAAGGAGAGCTGGGAATTCTTGCACGCTTTTTCCTTTTCTTTGTCCCGCACTTTCTTTCATTTTCTTTTTCATGCACATGAACAAATTTTTTTTTTGTGATCAGTGAGAATTCATCTTAATGTATGGATCTACTCCGCAAAAATTGTATTACATATTCCATTTCTTATAAGCTTAAGTGACCCCATATTATATATAGTCCCTCCTAACTACCACTCAAATTTACCAGGCACATTTTTAGATTCAGGGTTAGTATCTTTTGATAGGGAAGAAAGGACTTTCCTTTTATGGGATCAGCAGGAACAAAAGCTCCCAAACTCCGTGAGATAACTGAGCCCTTGCCACATCTACATTAAACCAGTAGAGTAATTTCTTCTCTTATAGCAATATGTATCTCAAGGCAGCCCCAGGCCTCAGGGCACATTGAACTGGACCTCAGGCAGCAGATTGGGACTGGAGCCTGCAAGAAGCTGCGTAATTCAGCTCACTCTCACGTGCCATGCCTCACAGGAAAGCAGGAAAGATTTTGTGCAGAAATTCTTGGCTACGACTCTGACCAGGTCAATAGAATAAAAATGAGCCTTTTTAGAACTCTAACTTTGCCATCTTCTGCCACATTTCAAATATTTTCTGACTTTGGATGCTTGCCCATCTTTTCTATAACACTAATTTGCAGAGCTCTAATAGTTTTATTAGTATTTTTGTAATGATGAAATGTAAGTATCCAACTATGCACTGTGCTCTGATCAAGGAAAAATGTCCTGTGTATCAGCAGACATAAAATGGCTCCAGCAGAGATTGTCCCTGGTGGATATAGCCCTCATTATTCGTATAAAACACACTGCTGCCACTGATCATTATTACTAATAGCAGTAATCCTCCCTGAATGGGTTTATTAAAGTGTCCTCAGCATCACTGTGGGCTGTTAATGATCTGCTGGTAACAGCCCATTTTGCTGTGTCTACTGCTTAACCCACATCTCTTTCTGCTGTTTTTTTTTTTTTTTTTTTTTTTTTCCCATTAATCATCCACCAAAAACATTTTTAATATTCTCTTTTGCAGCACAGCTAGAGAAAGCATTCTGACAGTCATTCTGAGTCTGCTTCTTCTGGACCTTCTGCATAAATATACTTGTAAAATCAGCAGCTTCATGTACCCCTGCCCTCTCAGCCCTGCTCCAGAAACAACTGTGGTGGTGACCTCTCCCAGTCTTGTTCAGAGAGGACCACATTTTGCCTTCAGTCTCAGAGACTCAGGGATGCATGCTGATGTGCACTACGTCTCAATCCAATACAGTGTTGGGAAAAAAACTAGCATAAAAATGGGCCCAGGCACCTGGAAATCATCTCATCTTCTCAAGTCTATATAAAACCCCAGAATACTATCCCTGTTGTATAACATAGCAGAAGTTCACTGTACATTTTTCTCCATTTCAGCTTTATCTGAATTTTCTTTTTTTGCAGAAAGTATCGATGACCCCTGCCAGTCAGCTTTCCAAAGGGTTTGGACCTCTATGGATGGAAAAAAAAAATTAAAAGTCCTCAATTTTGTGATCCTCACCTTTCAGTTTACTTTCCTTTCACAGCAACAAAAATAATTATAATAGAAGATCAAAGTATGAAAATTTTAATTAGTAATGCAATTAATTCTGTTGTTAGATTCCTGCCATCTTAGCTTAGGTGATCAACTGACGGTTTGCAGAGATACAACAGGAAATCCTAGCACTGATTTTCTTAATAACTTTGGTATTGTTTTGTGTTGAATACTGTTAATATCTGACCACAAACATGTGATTCAATTATGCAAAGAAAATGCACATGATATTCCCTATAATTGTTTTGCTCAGTTAGTTTTTTGATTTTTATAAGCGAAACAAACTATTGAAAACAAAATTTGGAGCACTACTCTAAAAGGCAGTAGGGTTAAGGATATTCTTCATAATGAGTGATATGTTTGACACATCACAGAAAGAGCAGACCTGGGTGGGGTTTTTTTTTAAGATTTCTTTGCCTTGTTTGTTTATTACAAACAGTACTAGACTTCTATAGTGTTGCTCTCCTTATTGTTAAACCTTCTATCACCACTTTGCAATTTGCCTCTTTACCTTGCTTTAAGGCTACAAGTAAAGCAAATGCATCCTTCTCAGTTGCCTACATCCATCACACAATATTTTTAAAAGCCAAGATGCAGAGGCTTGGAAACTACATCATGTGCATTAACCAGTAAAAAGAAAATTTCACCTAAACCCAACTCAGAATAGCCTCTCTCTTCCACATTCCAGCAGAGCTAGTCTCATCCGTTTAGATAATTGACATTAAAAGAGGTACTAGTTCATCTAGCCCGGGTGTCAATTTGATAGCCAGCTTCAATTTAGTACCCTGCAACTGTTCACCATACATCTTGCTTTTGTCTTAAAATGCAATTCTTATTCAGAAGCTTGAAAAACAGGTCAATGCCTGAGGAAGCCCTGGGGAGTAAATTGACAATGAACACCTTTGACAGAAATCCCCAGGTGCGTGAGTTGCTTTTGCCTTGTTTAGCTGTCTCTGGTGTTCTTGGACTCATTTGGTTATGAACTTGTGCCATTGTCTTGGAAGATCTTCAATAATAGCAAGAAAGGAGATTTCAAAGTGTGCCTGGAAGACATCAACTTCTCTTGTCATCAACCAAATTACAGTATAGTTAGATACTATAGTTAGATAGATATAGCCAGATATAAAAGATTAAAAAAAAATTTCTGAAAAGCCAAAAGCTCCTCTAAGAAATTCTAAAAGAATAAAAGGTACGTATTTCTATTTTATGCATGCAAAAGACAAGACCCATAGCTGAGACCTAAATGTCTGACCATCGCCCTACAATCAAGAGTTGAATCTGAATCCAAATATCATAGAATCATAGACTGCTTAGAGTTGGAAGGGACCTTCAAGATCACCTCGTTCCACCCCTCACACTAGACCTCACACTAGACCAGGCTGGTCAAAGCCCTATCCAGCCTGGCCTTGAACACTTCCAGGGATGGGGTATCCACAACTTCCTTGGGCAACCTGTTCCAGTGCCTCACCATCCTCACAATAAAGAATTTCTCCCTAATATCTAATCTAAATTTCTCTGTTTTCGGTTTAAGACTATTATCCCTTGTCCTATGACTAAACTCCTTGATAAAGAGACCCTCCCCATTTCTCCTGTAGCTCCCTTTATGTACTGGAAGGCTGCTGTAAGGTTTCCCTGGAGCCTTCTCTTCTCCAGGCTGAACAACCCCAACCCTCTCAGCCTGTCTTCGTAGGAGAGGTGCTCCAACCCCCTGATCATCTTTGTGACCCTCCTCTGGACCCACTCCAACAGGTCCATGTCCTTCTTATGTTGGGGCCCCGGAGCTGAATGCAGTACTCCATGTGGAGTCTAGCATTCATGTTCTATGAAGTCGTTAAGATGTGACTGACTTTCCAAGGCATTTTAGAGTTTATTTCTATTTGGTTGTTGTTAAAATATCATCGTAAGAATATGCTGGAACTTCAATTTCCTCTCTCTTCCCAGCTGTTTTCATTTGAGCTTGAAACTGTCAATTGAAAGCAGTTTTATTTTAAAATTTTCAATAAAATCAAAATACAGAGATAGAAGAATAAAAAAAGGAAAAACCCAACAAACCATACACACACACACAATATCTTCGGCCCTTTAGAGAAGGCTTTGTTGTACTAAGCTCAAAGGACTGTTTTTCACTTTTCACAACTGCAATGATCATTAGTAAGGTTAGGTGCCGTTAATACATTTATGTTAAGCAAAGAAGTAATTTGAAACATGGGTAAGAATCATCAAGGCCACATTAAGAATCCAGGTTCCTGTAAGCAGGGATATAAAGACTTTTATTTGGAGCTACTGTAACAGAGAGCAAATGATGCTTTAGGCTGCCACACACCCCTTTTCAGTCATTTCAGAGCAAGAGCAATGAAATGCCATGAAAAAAAAGCAATGGTTTCATTTACGGGCTTCTCATTCAATACCCCCAACTCACTTCACTACAACCAGATCTTGAGGCCACAGAAGGAGCCACTTACCCGACAAAGTTAGAGACAGAATGATGAATAAATACTTTTGACTAATTGTAGTAAATCCCCAAATTGCATGGAGTTTTGTTGGGCATTTTATCAAAAGGTGTTAATGTCCTGTGGCATCAGGAATGCCAGGTTTTGTCTTCCCCAAAGGGACTAAAGAGTACTAGAAGGGTGGCAAGGGTTTCCCAGGCTCTTAGGGTAGCACCACCTGTGATGTTTTAGAAAGACTCGTCTGTGGTTTCATGTGGTGCTCTGAAAGGCTCCATTGATAAGCACTTTCAGAGCACAGTGACGTTAGTCAAGTTATTTGTCCTTTTTACTGGTCTTTCCATTCGTGGTTTTGCATTTATACCTCTCACTATGAAGGGAAGCCTGTTTTTAACTAGGAACTCTCAGTTATGCTGGTGATAAGTCACTGAGGCATGGAAGGAAAGTTAGGCATTGGTGAGAGGCTCTCCAGACTGCCCTCAGTATTTCAAAGCCATGCTGCTGCTCACACCCGATTTTCAGCACTATTTTCCGTAACCATACAGCCCCCTGGTCTCTTTTAAGACCAAAACCCTGGAGACTTCTCTTTGACTCTCTGTTCTCCTTACAGGATCTTCAGCAAGTCAAAAAGTTTATGTCCAAGAAAAATGCCTGTTCTCATGATGACTTTCAAGAACCAAAGATGCCATTTTAAAAAAAATCAGCTGTTGTGCAATAGTGGATAATTTCATATACTGAGAAAAACCTGGGAAGCAACCTGGGAAGCAATTTCATATACTGAGAAAAACCTGGGAAGCAACGGAGCTAGTGCTTCCATGTTTTGGACAATGTTGTTTAGCTCATTACACAGGTTTATTACCAGTCTGAATGGAGCTTAGACAGCTCCATGAGACTACTGACATGAACATACTAACAATGAGTAAGCCAAGGCATGTACATTAAATAATAGTTGAAATAGCTAGATTTCTTGTAGGAGATACAGCAGTTACGATCTGTGTTCCAAATTCTTGCTTTATGGCGATGCCAGTACCAAAGCTAGACTGAAATTATGCCTTAAGAAAAACACTTCCAGCTACAGCTTAGAAAGCTGATACAGCAGGGTCATGTAGCTGTTTATTGCAACAGCTTGAGCGTGGTTTAATTAGTAGATGGAACTGTTCATATTTCACTTCTAACTGAAATGTTTTGGAAGTGACGCCCACATGACATTGTTCTATAATGGGGAATTAACTCAAATGAAGCTAAGAAAACTGGACAAATCTTCACAAAACTGAACTATACAAACTTTTACAAGACACCGAGACACTCCTTGTACAGCCTCAGGTTGCTCTTTGCCAGTGCCCAGCGCCCCTGTAACTGGGGAGTGGCTGGACAACGTTGCCTCTGTGACAAAAGAAAAAACACTGAGACACCTGGGTGTTTTGAAAACGTCCAGTGTAGGTACGGACAGAAATAAGTGGGTTTGGCGTGCCACTGCAACATGATTGGGGGCTCCGTTGCCCTTGTGCAGACTCACTGTGTTTAACTGTCCCGTTTAAAGCTGCACAGATGACACATGAGGTCTAGCCACGAGTACAGCCTAGGGCTCACAACAATAGCCGTGGGGCAGCTGCCTCGTTTTTAGTCCCTTACAGTTCTATCAGCCTGTGAAAAGGAGTTCAGCAAAATGAAAATCTTAAAATAGAAAAAACTAAGAGACTAAAACCGCTTTAGACATCTGCTATATGAGGTAGCAGGTGGTGAACCTACCCAGGGGCCCCAAGAAATGTTAATATTTAAAAGGTCTTACATTTCACTAACTTTAGCTAAATCCATGGCACTGTCTGTTGCCTTAAGGGAGTGGGACCAAATAGAAATCAGAATGAATGAATTTGAGAAGGGCTTTCAGCTTCTCTGAAGTGGTTCTCTCATGGCACTTCCCAGGACCTGTTCTCCATCCTCATCATATCTGCTTATCAGCACACCAGGCTGACACCCTGCTGGGCTCCTGGTAGCCTCCACCACCACGAGCCTTTGCCCAGGTCACAGCAAGCCAGACACACTTAGGTACGTACTATACAAATAGTAATATAAAAGTGGTATAAAACGTGCTGTTAAGATGAACTCTGTCATGGTTGCTGCTGGTGCACGAGGCTAACATGGCAATATTTGGAGTTGGCTGTCATCTGTCACATCAGTTTCACCTGTAACAGCCTGCAGTTCTCACAGAGCTGTGTATCTGTAGCCACCACCAAATATTTTTTTTGCTGTGTGATGCAATTATTTGCTGTTCTGGGCATTGCTGGACAGCATTATGCTACTCTCTGAAAACCACATAAACTCTACTGTCAAGACAAAGTTTGGTAATTAAAAAAAATAATGTCAGGTTTGCTTTTTACCACCTAATATTACATTGCTATCTTTAGAATTAAATACACATCCCCACCCAGTTCAGGTAAACACGCACACAATGGTATCTTAATATCAAATCTCCCAGTCTTCTAGGCTTACAATCTGGTCTTTTTTTGGCAGGAAAATAAGAGATACATTGTGGTTGTTTTTTTACTGTTGGAGCTAGTCAGGTGCTGCATTGATGGGAATAATGTTTATTAACATGCCACTCAAAAGGATGTTGAAAGATTAATTATAAAGTTTTGTTCACTGTACTATAAATAATCATGCTTAAGAATCCAACTGCCTGCAGAAATTATGTTATTCTAGGGAGACATTCAGCATTTTAGATGAAACCATTTTTTAGAGGAAAAAAATAAATATCTTCCTTGGGGAAAGCATTAATAAGTTTCAGTGTTTGCTAAATGAAAGACTAAATCTTGCAGGCTGCAAAAAATTCAGGGTTTTATTTTTATTCAGGAGGAGAAAATATCAGTTTTAATCATATGGGAAATTACAAGAAATTCTAGTTATACTTGCACTGATATCTTAAATACACAAATGCATATACACTATATCGCATACAATTGCATGCTATATAGTATAATATTAAAAACACGTTAAAATAAAAATGTTATGGCATGAGTTTGAAATAACATCAGCAGTAATGAGGACATCACTGATGAGCCAAGCAGTGTTGAGACCTGTGTTGGTACCAGGCTTTCCATTCTTCTATCTGCCAAGTCACTGTCTTAAAGAATACAAGAAAGTGCTGTTTGCAACAGTATCTAGTAACGTTTCTCTTGAAAACAAATTCCTGGAGTCTTGCAATTATATCAGTCTAATTTCTGACGGGCCAGCAGTGCTTAAAAAGAAAAAAAAAAGAGGTTTTGGGTAGGGAGAATTTTTTTTGTTTGGGTTTTTTTGGTGATTTTTTTAGTAACCTCAATTCCAGCAGAATCAATTCTGATGCATTTGAAGACAAAACATGGCAATACTTGCGTGTTTCTCAAGAAACATTTCAAGGCTACTCCAAAACTGTCCTGATGTTATGTTTTGTGCAGAATAACATTTTGTCACAAAATTATTCTAGCATCATAGTACAGTCCAAAGGTAGAGGATGTGTTTCTGTCTCCCTGAAGGTCCTATCTCTCCAAGAGTGCAGGCATTCTGGTTTTGTCCTTGCAGATAACTAAATGAACAGACTAAACTACTGCTTTTCCTGACAATAAACTTGGGAGAGGGAGAAAAAAAAGAAAGATTTTGAGAGAAGATTTCAGTGTGCATTCGCTGTGAGAAGCTGCTAGAGGTTTGGAAGGTGAAGGTCAAGTCATCAGGAACACCTCTGGTATGGGCACAGCTGGTCTGTTGTGAGTGGAATTTTTATTTTGCAGCTACAGCTGCATATCGCATACACACGTAGGACTAAGGCTGCCCAGGTTAAGTGAGAAATCATACCTTCAGATGATATTTGCCTTGATTCCAAGTTTGACTTGCTGGATTTCAGCCCAATAGACATAGGCAGATGCGATTCAGGGCAGGGCAGGGATTCAATCTGCTGCACAAAATTATCACCTTGGGGAAAGACTGAAAAGAGAGGAATGAGCCAGAAACTCCAGAGAAAAGGAGAAGGAGCAGCTGCAGAAGCCACAGACCTTTCTGCGTCAGGTCTCTTCTTGTTAAATTTTGGCTTCTCAGTCAAGTCTGACTTTCCAGCACCTTCAGGGTTAGGCAGTGTCTTTTGCTGAGGCAAATGCCAGTTGCCTTAACTGGGGTAATTCTGAGTCTCCAGGGTCAAGTAGAACTTCCCTGGTCCACAGTGTGCATGGAGGATGCCACCCAAACACAGACTGGCCAGAAGGATGCAGTAATTACCTAGTGTCATGATGACACGCCAGTACAACTTTTGGAATGAGAATTAACATGCCTGGATGTGCTCCACAATAACAAGCCTCTCTACCATGCACGCACTGTACAACTATGCCTTATGCTTTTGTTATCTTATCTGCTTTCTATCTAAAGCCATATTTCTTAAATCTCACTTAGCAAAAAAACATAGTTCTCAAGTTTCTCTAATAACTCAAAAGACAGAAATTAAAGAAAATAAACAGGAGTTGTTTGAAACTTCCAAGTTCAACATCCACTTCAACATTCACTACTTGTGGGCTCAGAGAAGAGCACTCTGATTTCCAAATTCTCTGGCATGACCCTGTAGCACACCTTGGTGTTTGAACAGTGATTGACACAGCAGGAGTCCACCTTTCACTGGCCCATCACACTCCCTTTGTACAACTTTAATGGCCTTCACTAATAAGTAGTTCAAGGAACACACACAAGTAGGTTTCAGTTGCTTCACTCCACTGCTTCCTGGGGAAGTGAGATGTATTCAGTCTCTCTAATTGTCCATCTGTCTATCTCCCTTCTTCAGCTATAACAGCTTCTTCAATTTTGTCCATCTTTTACCTGTCTGTCAAATGTGTTTGAAGGCTCAGAAATAAAAACCTCCAGGAAACGTTGTGAGAATTCACATTTGGATAGAAGACTGATTAAATCACGTTTGAGGAGGTGAATTAAAGCCACCTTTCCCTTATGAAACCAGAGAAGCTTCATCCAGTTGGCCCATATGCACACTGATCTGCATATGCTCAGCTTCCAGTCAGCAGTAACGTACACCAGGACTCATGTGAACCAGCGTGAGGAGAACTGGGAATGCATTAGGGAGGGGGTATGACACGGTGGAGAGCAACGTCAAGGCCATGGGAAGAAGAGGAGATGCTACAAAGAGAGGGTTAGTAATGTTTAGGGCACATGCAACACAAATCCTTTGGGAAATCGGGCTTCATTAGTTTCAGGGATTATAGTATGACACATATACACATAGACAGTGGGGAGGAACCCAAAGTACACACTTTGTGGTACACTGATGCAATAGAAATACATTTTAACTCTGTGCCATATTAAAAAGTAGTGACACTGTGAATACTGATCAAAGCTCAAAGCCATGTCATCCTATGGAAATAATCTTGGTCTAGACAGCCTGAGCAGACTTAGCTCATTAAAGAAGACACCACCTGCAGCCAAGAACTTAATGAGGACTTTCACAACACCCAGGCAAACTTTGTAACTGGAATATTCAAATGTTTGAGTTGATAGTGAACAGTGCTCATTCCTTCAACTGGAAGTCAATATTATCTTCAAAATTAGCAAGAAGTCAGAATATCTGGAGCAGGAATTCTTAACAAATCTTTCTCCCAAATTGTGAGCTCTCAGCCACTGTAGTTATATTGGCTAGAGAAGATCCACTCTGAATGCCAAGCGAGCAGCAGCACTGACTTCAATCAGAGAAGAAGCTGAACAGTAATCTAGAGCAGTTAATTTTTTTTAATCAAAAATTGTTCATCCAGAAGACAGCCATTAAAACAGCCAAGCACTATGTGCCATCAGCAGTCTGCTACTGATCCGCTACAGACCACTAAGAAATGGAGAATCTCCTTCAGGGATACAGTAGACCATATCATGTCCATGTCCAAACAAAGCTTATGCCTGGTCTGAATATAGATTTGAGTTCCTCATTCCAACAGCCTTATTCTGGATAGGTTTGTGAAAGTGAGCTTTTGTGTGTATAGAAGAGTTAGAAGTTCAGTACTTCACTCACACCACTGAACTTTCAGACATTCCCTAAGCTTTAAAATAACATTTTCTCTGCCCGCCCCTTTAAGTACCCTGTCCAAGAGAATTTTATGTTTTTCTCTTTCAAGATACTTAGTTTGGGGAATATGTAACCACTGTCAAAAAATGTCAGGCAAACTATGGATAATAATATAAAATTTTATAAATTGCCAATTACTAGCAGAGATCTATTAAAACTAACTTCTGTGAAGCTTGTTACTTCTCCTTGACATAACTGGCACAATTCAAAATACTGCTGTCTCCTGAAATCTGGACACACTCTTATCTGCATCGTTTCTGCATTTTCCGCAGGAAGGAAAGACCTGGCAACCTTGGAAAAGCTCTTTCTGAATCCAAACTTTGCATCCAACTTCAGCTTTTAGCAGAAAGCTGTCATCCTGACTGGGTTTTGCTGAGAATGGTTTGGCCTGATAAATCAATGTTTTAAACAAAGCAGCGTATTTATTTGCTGTTAGAGAATACCCATGCCTGCCAGCATTTAGTCAAAGCCTAAATTACATTCACCAGTACTGAAGAACTGCACTCCAGCATTTGGGAAACATACTACTAAAAATCCAAACAGTCTCTTGTTAAAGAAAATCTTCTTTACACTGCTGATTTCTGAACTAACTCTTCCTCTGCCACTGGGGGCAAGGGCTTTCTGGAATACCTTTAACTCAGGTGATGAGGTGTTTGAAAAGACCAAGCAGCATCTTGCCTACTCATTACAGACAACGTGTAGTAATATAAAAAATAGAATGAAGTGATAGTACAGTCAACTTAGAGTCTATGGAACCAAGATACAACCTGATACACACAGGCGGGCCAAATGACAGCACTGAGTACCTGACTTCTGCCCTGAGCAATGTAGATACAAGCATTACAGAGTGTGATAAGAGCGGGAACATCTCATTCCAGAGTTCGCAGTGACCATTTCCAATTTCACTGTTGCACAGAGGGACCTCCTCTTCCCATAGGTAGATTTATGACTCTCAGACCTGTTTCTAGCACCTTGTACATTGAGCCTAATTTGGATTAAAGGATTAAAGGGACTCATCCATGACACTAAAAGGAGTAGTTATTCTCTTACTTATAATACAACCAACATGGCCAATTCTAGCAGAGCTGTGTTATTGTTAACAATAAAAAGCAGCAGTAAAGGTGATTGATAGCTGTCCAGTGACCAGGGGATCTGCCAGGACTTGGAAGATGTAGGTTCACCACCTACAACTACCATGGATGACCCTGGGCAAGTCACTCCTTGACCCTTGGCTACTTTGGGAAAATAAGCATCGTGCTACCCTACAGAAATATAAAGGGAGATTCAGAATGGGAGTTGAATGTATACTTAAGACATTTTTGCTGATGAATTCTTTACTAGTTAAGGACCCAATACATTATTCAAAAAAGCAAGATAAAATGTACCCCTTTACAGTACAAAAGTGTGTGTTAAAGCTACAAGCTATGTAAGACAGCAGCTAATTAAAGCAAAGACAACCTAAGGCATGTAAAAAGGCCATTTAGGCTCTGAGAAATTGTCCTGATTGCTCTCTTATAAAGACACTTGCAAAGTTCAGTGCTAACAAATAGCCTAAATGTCACAGGTTACATATTTGATAACAACATAACTCAGAGATTACTATTATCTTCTAATTTTTTAAAGCTACAAGTGAAGTGAAATCCTTCCCAGGATGAAGAATTCTGGGAGGTGCCACTCACACTCTCTTTGGCTGGCACCAAGTAGAGTTGGGCTCTAGAAGAGTACATAAACAGATTAGGGAAATTAGGCTGGCTTGTAATTTACATGCACGCTGCTCCATAAACATGCTCACAGCAAACCCATCCCCCCACCATTCTTTCAAATACTGTATTTCTTTGTCCTGACCAGCAATTTCACACACACCACATTTTTGGCATCTTCCTTCCTGAGACAGACTGACCCTCTGCTGCCTGTGCCTCTTCTGTGCATCACAGGGAGACATGCCAACCACCAGCTTCTGACGGTGCCAGACTGTGCGAGCCAAAAAACTTCTTCATAAACTAAAGAGTGGTTTTCTCAGTGTGAAATAGCTGTATTGACAAATTACAGGTCTTAAATTTAGAAATACATACATGCAGGAACCAATAGCATTGAGAATGTGTTCCTGTTATTCATTAACTAGCAAGCTGAGAAGATTTCTAATGGTTCAAAATATACACAAATGCATCTAGACTGCATTTCAACTAAGCCCCTGAATTAAGAAGTAGTCCAATCCATCTGTTCATGTCTTTCTCATACACTGAATAAAATAAAACATTCCATGGCAATCCTGAGAAAAGCACCTTACCCCAGGGCAATTAAATGGGTCTTAATGTTCACATTTTTGGAATGGTGCTCTGTTCACTGCAAACTAACAGCTTCTTTGATAGGGAAAATTTGCTTTGCAGCAAATCTGCTTCCTCTAGGTCAAGTCAAATAATGAAAACACTAAACTTAAGCATAGTGCTCCAAAACAGTACTTAAAAAATAGTTTTTATTTATTTATTATTTAATAATTATTTATTTATTTATTATTTAATTTTGTAATAATCTTATATTCCTAAAGCAAATCATTTACAGAGAAAAGTCCAGCAAGTTGTATAAGAAGCCGCAATAAGTACTAACCTAAATGCTACTTTTTGGGCAAGAGAAAGGACAAATGTTAAACAGAAATAATTTCTCAGGTCTGAAACAGAAGCAGTAAAACATCAAGATAAATACAAGTAACGAACAATTGCCCAGTTTCAGCTTAATGCTAATCAGATAAAGACTGGTCTGGTTTTATTAATTCAAAAGAGCATAACCACAGGACAAGCCTGGGCTCTGATGTAGTACAGGCAATAGTCTTACGAAAGACTGATGGATTGTTTTCATAAAGGGAACATGTATTTTCATTACCTTAGAGAAATCAGTAAAAAGCACTAGCACTAGTTGCATATTCTGTGTTCTTTAGGTTTTTTGGATATTTGTCCACAGCAAATAACTTCCTAAACTATGCCATATTTTAGTTTAGACTAAAACAAGATTACTCAAGTGATTTTTCCCAGACTGTTGAGTGTTTTCTTTGACATTGCTTTTTAAAAACAAGTTTAAAACCAAATAATAAGACTGAGCTCATAGAAAGTCTATATTTTATTAAAACATTTGAGACTACCGCACTAATTTTCTTCAGACCTGGCTTTTCTCCATTAAAGCTCAATGAAATACTGTCAGCCAGCTGCCTGCTTTGCAAGATCATGAACCAATCGCACAGAGATTGCTTTACAAAGTGAAGAAAGCTTTTATTAAAACTCTACAATATACAGCTCTTTCAGCATCAGTAGGTGAGTAATCTCTCAACCGGCCCAGCTGAGAGCAAGATTTGTAAATTGTATGCCCAGTGGTATTGTTTGTTTGTGCTGCAGCAATACTGAAAGGCACCATCTAGGGAATAAGACCTTTTTGCCTAAATACTGCATTTTCTCATGGGTGGGAAAGACAGGTCTTTTAAGAACAAGCGGGAATCTACAGCCACACAACCTATGATAGGAGAAACTAGAAGCAGAGATAATAAATATTAAAATTCTCACACTTTTTGTACATTGTCTACATAGCTCCTCAGTGTCAATAACAACTGCAGAACTAAAACTGAAACTGAGCGACAACACTGCTAATTAAGAAATTCCTTTAGCAAGTAAGCTGTTGTGCCTGGAAAATCCTAACAGACTATTTCAGTTTCCTCCTCATGCCTCCAGCCGAAAGCACTCCAATCATCAGCACACACTTTATTGGTCCCACTTTTTTTACTGGCTATCATCAGAAGCCTGCAGTGTAGCTTGCAATCAGCTGTTGCAGCCAGCACTGAAGCCTACAACAGAAAGGCTGAGTGAGAATGCCATCATCAGATTTATGATGTTTGGTTAATGTTCCTCTTGTTCACAACTTATACATTAGTACAGCCAAAACGGGAAGTTAATACTAATTGAACAACAACGAGTAAATTACTATAATGCAAGTCGAGGATAGGACACCACAGGGAGTGTGTACAGTAAAATAAGTTAAAGCTGATAATAAACACAAGAGGTGTTAAACACCCTAAATACACTTATTAGCACACTGTGATTTATGTTTGCCTTAGTGAGATGGCCTGGTTATCTAAATGACTTTCAGAACAAATTTCCAGTAAATAAATCCAGAATAATGTAGAAGTTATTTGTAGAATTACTTCTGTTAATGAAGAAGTACGAAGTCTGCCAAATTCATCCCTTCCATAGACCTCATGTTGAAGTTTTGTTTCAAAAGTATACCACATAGCTGTCATTTTGTGCCTTATATGCGTATTTTCATTATTTCTGACTACACTGCTGCCACCGATTCCACAATGAATGTGTTTCCTACTATTCCTACCGTTACACAAATATGATGCTTCAGGCTCCAGGCAAAAAATAAAGGCCAGAACAAGCCTTTATCTGCATTCATTGATAAACTAAGACGTAAAAGGAGCTGCACACTGCTGTGTTAACATTTCTCAGATGTAAGCTGCTTTGCAGCCCAGAGAAAGGTTCGTGAACATCCTAAACTACTGCCCATTGATGCATTTCCTGTAACCCACCATATTATTTCTCACATTCATCAGGCTTTAGAAGTTAGAGCCATGTAATTAATACCATTTAAAGACTAGTCTAGTCAAATAACGAAACTAGGCTCCATGGGAACACCTCTGACTAAGGCAGGATTATACCTCTGAGCTCCCCCACTCCTTTACGTTGAGTCACACAACAGTCCTTCCACCCATATCCAGTATGGGTTCTACTGGGCAAGCGTGGGGATCCAGAAATGAGTCAGGAATTTGCCAATGAGTACATTTAATGGGAATTAAAAACAAAACAAAACAGGGGTTGGTTATTTAAATGGAAATAACCGGAGCTTCAGGTACGTGATTTAGAACTCCCTAAACAAGTAGCCACTACCTCAAAGTCCGAGTCTTTTAAATAGCTTCAAGGTTTGAGAACACAAATAATCAAAATTCATAGATTTTCATATGCCTGGTTAGCAAAAGCTGTTTGTGCTTTTTAATTCTTTTGTAATCTGTTTTCCATTTCATTTTTCCTTGAGCCTTGTTAGTTTCATCTGAATTAAAGACACACTTGAATTCAAGCCAGGCTGCCTCTTTTTTTCTCTCTTTTTTTTAAAAAACAAAACAAAACAACAAACACAAACACCACCTTTACCCTTGCTTTAATATCATAACTAACAACTGAGTTTCGTTCTAGTATTATGCTGGTACATAGAACTTCAAACTAAAGAAGCCCCATATTAATGCATTGTTTGGACAATTTGATGTACAAAGTGGATGGTGTAGTCAATCATGATAATCTAATTATATAGGATTTCCTTTGCATTTTCCAGGCAAAAAAAATTAAGAGTTCAGTAGTGCATTTCATTCAACTGCACCTTTTCACTTTCCTGGTCTGGATATTTGTTCTGTCTGATGTCTAAGTTGTATAGAAATTATGTATTAAAAAGAAAAAGAAATCTTGGCACTTTGTTACCCAATATTCAAGATAAATGAAATCTCTTTTCACAAAGTACTTTCAGCACTAAGCTTATCAGATCACTACTGGCTGAACACTTGCAAGACTGAGGGCCTCCGGCTAGAAAGCAAAGTGTTTCCTGAAGTGATTAATGTCAGTCTGAGAGGAGAGAAAACAGTGTAACACTTAAAATTAGAATAGAAAATAACAAAATTAAGCTCAGTTAGTTGCACTAATGCCAATGATGATGAATTTATGAGATACCCTGAAGATAACAACAGTATGTCCTACTGCAGAAAAACTAGATCCTGGAAAGCTAACCGTTTATGCCAAGATAGTAAGCAGATTATATCACTGTATTCTCATGCTACTGTTCTAGACAAAAAAAAAAAAATATAAAATGCATTAAGGCTTATATCGAAATTGCTGTTTCAAATGTATCTGCTGTGCAAGCACTGAAGTCCAGAGGGCTATAAACAAGAACGAGCAGCCTACTCTCTGATTTTAGTAGCCTCAAATTCTTGTGTGATGCTCTCATTTTCTTCAAGGATTTTAAAAAGGAAAGGAGGATTTGCTTCTAATGACTATAATTAGAGTTCTACTGAAACTCCTTTAACAGGAGGTCACTTTTGACTCCTGAGTCATCAGCCAGATTCAAGTCATGGCAAAGCATCCCACTGCATTCTGTAAGGGATTGTGTAGTTATAACAATATGCATTATTGCACAGTAACAGGACAATTGATCTAGATTCTTAAGAAAACTTACCATCTTTTTGACAGGCTTCCCAACTGACTTCAGAGAAGCTTTTTCAGAGCTGTATTTCAGATCCTTGTATTTAAAGTGATGATTAAACCCAGTTTTGCCTCTGCTCAGTCTAGTTTATCTGTTGGGAGCTGAGACTGGAGACCTTCTTACATGTGGTTAGTTCTGCTGTGTTCTACAACAAATCCCAAATGTTGCCTGAAGTTTGCAGGAGCAAATATTAATCTTCCACTAGCATGATCTACATAGCCTGCAAAACAGACCCAGGGCTCCTGGCAGTCTCCAAAACAAGATATTCTAATTCATTAGGAAGAGAAAACAGTCTTATTTTAACCACGTATTCCAGTGCTCATTTTCAAAGTTACATCATCATCAAGAAAAGAAGAGAATGCCTACATTAGAATTTTACTTGGCATGAGAGACACACTTCTGAAGCCAGTCTTGTGATAGTCCCTACTACCAGTATTTTGATTTACACTATAGGTGGTCTCAGATTGTAAAACTGGATCCCTTTTGGATGACACTAAACTGGAAGATACAGTCTGAGAGCACACTTTAAGCACCAAGGGACCACCAGTTGACAGAACCATACTGGAGCTTCTCAAAAGTGTAATATATATATACATATATACGCACACACATATGTAGACTGATATACACAGATCAATCACAAAATGCACATAGTGTGGATGCTGGGTCTTCAAACATTCCAGTACATCTAGACATTAGAAGTGATCCTATAATTATATTTTAAAATATTTGGTTAAGTTACTTATTTAAATAAGAAGAGAAGTACAATTTTTAGCAAAGTTACAAGTCCATAAAGTAGGCAGCATTAGCCATGCGCAAGGGCCTCAGCAGAACCTATCAGCTGGAGGCTCTCTTCTGGAGAGTCAAATGCTTCATCAAGCATTTGGCTAGAGAGCTCAAGTACCTATACAGAGCAAATTCAGCCTCTAGAAAGTGCCATTGTGTTTCCATGGCTTTAGTCTCCTTACCGCAGTTTTCCTCTGAGACAGCCACCAGCAACCATATCTGCAGATGCAGGCCTCTGGCTGAGACCTTCCAGGTGCCAGTTTCTGAAATAAAGCATAATTGAAATCAGAGTCAGATCCTGTCCTTTTGGTCAGCACATACGCTTCTCAGAAGCGCTCATCTGAACTCTCAAGCAGCTATTCCAGCTGAGTGAATCTCATCACCCTCTGTCACCCCAATTTGTTTCTCCTCCCTCCTCTCACTTCTGCTTCTGCCCACTGGTTTCCACTCCCTCAGCATGTTAGAGTCCTTCCTGAGCTGAATCACATCGCTAACCCAGTGGAAAACTGTTTTCTTTTTGGGGTAAATAGGGACTGACTAATCTAATGTTCTGCTGGATGAGTGCAGTAAACCAACTACGGAGAATGTAAGTAACAAGACCAAAGTGAGGACAGAAAGTACATAGGCGAAACAGACATAAAGAGGAAGAAGTTGGTTTCCTTCATAGCTTTCATGTTAGGTGACCTGTAACACACAGCTTCAGCCCAGTTATCCCCAACTCCCATGCCTTTCAGAGCATTTTACAACTAGAACTCTATCTCACAGCACCAAGGAGCCAAGTATTGCAAACAAGATTCTGGTGCTCCAGGATCACATGGTCGCAGACAGGTCCCAATAAACAACAGACTGTCTCAACTTCTCAGTACCAGTTCCTCTCCTGTAACCTATCCTCCATCTCAATCTGCTCTCAGCTGAACTAGATTCACACCTTATTTACTGGCTTTTGGTGACCCTTTCCTGTCCAGCACGGGTTTTGTACATGCCATACCTTTAGAAGCTATAACCCCTCTATCATCTGCACTTCATAATCATTCCCCCTGGGACACCATGAGAATCAAAACCTCCACAGTTCAATTAACAGATCAATTGATGCTACAAAGTACAGGAACCTGAGAATTTCATTAGCAGCTTGAATATTTTCAGTGCTAAGAAAACTTTATACACAGTGTGCTGAGACAATTGCTGTCAAAACCAGATTGGTAGTATTACTGCTGTGTTATTCCAGAGAGACTTTTGTGCTTCCTCCAATTCCAAAATGAATATTTTGTTGCATTTCTCCATCTTTGAAATATTAAGAAAATAGAATGAAGAACTGATCATCAGCTCTGGTGGCTGTTTTCCAGCAGCTTTTGTAAAACAACTCAGTTGGTTTGTCTGCACTGGTAATTTGTATCAATATTAGCTGAATTTTAATACAGACTGATGCAGTTTCCTGCTGGATAACCCTATTCTCATACAAACCTTTTTTTTTTTTTCTGGTTTTAGTTTATATTGTTTAAGAAACATAATATCTCTCCAATAATATCAATAATTGTTGGGACAGAGGGAACTACTTCTTAAACCTATATGACTACAGAAATTTAACCATCACAGTGTGATCAGTAAGACTTCCAGTGTGTACAAAGTGTAAGCTGCCCTAGCAGGCTTCTCTTCTGGTACCAAACAGAAATCCCTAAGTGAATGTGCCTGAACCCTAAGGAAAATTAGACTAATAAGGGTGACGAAACTTCACCCTCTTAAAACTACCAGCACTCTGCAATCACACAAACCTTTTGTGCAGAGATATGTAAGTATCCAGGCTATGTCAATGCTACAAAAACTTTTGAATGTTGAAACCCAGTTCATTCCTCTGTGAAATTGGAGAAAATAAGACTTATTTTGATCTTTTTGCTTAACTCACCATCCTCTGACCTCTGACAGTCCCTGTTTCAGCAGGCAGCAATTGGGATAGGAAGGAGGAGGGTGTTTGAACCCCCAGTTTTCAGCACTGAGGTAATCCTGAGTGCCAAATGTACAAACTTTCAAAAATAAATAGGGTTTGCTTACCTCAAGAGCTAACAGTTTTATTGCAATCCTATAAGCAAGGACTAGTAAATAATCATATTTTTTTAAGAGAAGCAATTTTCCTTGCATACGAAGTGGTGCTTGGGAGCAATATCCATCCATGTTCTACTCTGTTTTTAAGGGGACGCTGGAAAACTGGAGGAGAGAATCCCAAAGTTATTAGAAGTTAGTAGGAGAAAAAGCACAATTTTGAATGACTGTAATAGAGTGAGAAGTGCTGAAGCTAAAACACTTTGTTATCTAGTTGGGAAAGGCACACCAAGAAGCAATAGGTAAAAGGTGAAGCCAGACACACTCAAAATAGTCTAACAACATGGTTTGCTAACCTCTGGAACAAGCTGCCAGAGGAAGAGTAGATCCTCGTCTCCCCATGCTATTGAACCAAGCCTGAATGCCTTTCTGAAGCGAACTGTGAAAGATACTTGCCCCAGCCAAGCATCAGTATGCAAGTAAAATTCAGTGGCCTGAGTGGGATTAGTTTAGAAATCCAGTGATCTGTCCCAAACTCTGCAGAACTGTGACTGACACCAACTAAATTAGAAGCAGGATCAGGATGCATAAGTTCATTAACTTAGTGAAAAGGGATCTAATGAATAAGTAACTCCACAAACACCCAGGACAATGATTTCTATTTGCACCCTCAAAGGCTCCTCACTCCAGCTGCTTGTCAGGCAGACGAAGCCTGTCATTCACTCCTTTGTAACTCTACCCATTGTCCAAAACCCCTTTTCTTCTGTGGAGAAACCCCTTATTTTGTTCTTAAGGAGAAACCTTTAAGAGCTGGGAGAGAAGAAGGGAGCCTTTACCTCAAAACAAAGGCAAATAGAGATTCTGCCAGCAGGAGGCTAACAAGCAAATGACAATTTCTATCTCTAGGTTCTGAGCACAATCTCTGCAGGCAGTGTCAAGCCCTGTGTCAGCTCACTGCCCTGCCAGCCTTCTACAATGGGTCAGGATGTCTGCCTGGGAGAACAAAACCTCCATCCTCCGGGAAGCCGTCCGGGCCAGCTCCCAGGCACAATGTTCCCTGGCAGGGGCCATTCAGCATGGTACCCCTCCACACCCCTGAGGCTGGCTGATGGCCTGAATAAAGGCGAATTATAGCTGCGTTGAAACAATCACATGCCAATAAGGGCAGAAACAGAGCATGAGGACATGCTATGTGGACCCTGTTTACCATTTAATGTTAAGTATTAATAGTCATTATATTGTAAAATAATGTAAGGTCTGTGCCAGATGAAAACATGACTTGAATTTGCACAGCACATTACAGCCCCAGAGAAGACCAGGGAGTTGGATGGCTGCACTAAGGCGAGTCATTTAACATCAGAAACCAAGCCAGCTGCAGCGGGCTTTTGCTCTAAGATTTCTAGGCAACTCCTTTAGATTGACTGGGAGGAGAGGGGAGAAATCATTTCTCTGCAAAGCAGCTCTAATAAATCCATCTCAGCAAAGGCCAGAAGGAATCTTCTCCCATTGAAAACACAAAAATAGAAAAAGGGGAGGGGGAGGGGGGGGAAAAGGCGCTAATTCAATCACAAGATGGAAGAACGGCACAGAAAGCAACTCTAACACATGTGCCAGCCTGTACCCTATAAATCACATGAGAGAAAAGACCATAAGGAAGTGAATGTGCCATAGTTGATACAACATGCCAAAACATAGTTGAGAAGAACAGAGGAAGGTCTCAGCAGCAGTGGGATTCAGGGCTCTTTCTGAGAAACCATAATTCAGAGTCATTCTGAGTTGTCTTCTTTCAGCATTTTTCAGATGACATGTCATTTTTTTTATGCCTGCCCCCTTCAATATTTTGAATTCCTGGACAACCACATTTGTAACAGAAGAGAATGGTTGCAGAATGAGCAATGAGGTAAGTCTGTCTCATTTACTGCATGTAAAATGTAACTTGAATTCTGTGATGATACATTGCTGGGAAGTCATGTCCAGTGATTAATGCTACTGGTTTCAAGGGAAGCACGAATTTTACCCATGTAAGAAGGAACCTTCCATTACCTTCCAAGGGGATTGAAAACTTTTATACTCAAACCTCAGAGGGAAAAAAAGAAAAAAGAAGGAAAAAAGGAGCCATCAAGAGATGCTACAGTTGAATACATCAAAGTGAACCAAGCAAGAGTTCCTCCTTTACATTTTCCAACAAACATACTCTTTATTTTTAAATGGTCTTTTAAGACATGCTTCATAATCATTCTTTGACACAAATAATTCCCTTTCTGCCTCTGCAAGGCAGTAAATAAAAGAATAGCCCTTTTTGTGATAAGAGCATCTAAAAGAGTAAGAAGTGTTCTTTTTTATGTAACTGACCTTTTAATGAGTAAAAACAAAAAGATCATTCATTATAAGTGATCCTCTGCCAACAGCCCCCATGCCTGTTACCAATTTCAAACACTTTATGTTCCCCCTCCAGAAAGGCTTTGTACTCTTTCCCACTCATTAGAAGATGGCTATTGTAAATAGCACTTCCAGAATTAATATTAAATACAGAAAGAAATATGTTTAAACCAGGTTATGTCTGTGAGGCAAACTGACAAAAGTCAGGAAATTCATAAGTTAAATCCAATCCTTAGCTCACGCTGATGTGAAAACACCCACGTGGGAGTTAGCAAGGTGCCCAGGGTCAACACGAAATGTGTGCTTTCTGGCTTTTGTCAGATGGTGTCAAAACATCATCGACCAGACCTAAACACCAGATTTGCCAGGTTTAAAAGCAGCCGTACATTCAGGGAAGAGGGAAAAGTGCACCTGCCTTCTCCTTGTGGCTCCCCTGGCTTCAGAGAGGGATGGCGCATGGCCATGGTACCTGCCCTGGCTCCCAGGGATGGAGACCATGTCCCAGTGGTGACCCACTGCCTCCCAGGGTGGACACCTCCCTGCACACACACTGAGGGTTGTCCCCCATGTAGGAAATGGTCTCATTTGTTCAGCTTGTCCTAACGAAAAAGAATCAAGAGCTTTGTTGAAGGCGTGCCGAAATTCCCCTCGTCTTTAATTCTTAAGCACCACAAGCTCTTTCAGGCAGGAGGTGGGCGCACAGGCTGGGTTTAAAAGACTGTGCTGCTGGGGTACCCAAGGGGGAAGGGGCTTGGCGGGGTAGAGTGGGCTGCTGGTGCCAGCCTGTGGCACTCACACATCTTTTAGACACCCTAGTGCTGCACCAGGGTCAAGACCCTCCATTCTTCCCTAGCAGGAGGGACTTGGGCTCACACCACCCCTCACACTGGAGCACAGCTCTTGTGCTCGGCAGCATCCCTGTGCATCTCCATGGGCTTGGGAAGCCTGTCCCCAGCTGGCTAGGGGAGCCTGCCCGGTCCTGCAACAGCCCCACCAGTGTGCCAATAGCTCAAGGAGGCAGAGAAAGGGCAAACAGCCTGAAAAATGTTGATTTTGCTCTAAAAGTTAAATTTCTTTGATAAACAACTGACTTGACAACCAATATCGTAGTAAATTTTCCCAGCAGGGCAAAAGACAAAGGATCAGGAGGGAGATAAACTTACCTAGAAATATATATACTGTTGTGGGAATAACTTTTCTTGTTCCTGCATGGATGTTATATGTGTA
The DNA here is from genome assembly GCA_033628505.1 of Tringa tobata. Lineage (NCBI taxonomy): Eukaryota > Metazoa > Chordata > Aves > Charadriiformes > Scolopacidae > Tringa > Tringa tobata. The sequence continues at coordinate 248,772 of JAHREE010000311.1, read as the reverse complement.
AAATCAGTGGGCTCTGCTACTCACTTCTAGATCAAGAAGGTGGCAGCTAATCCTCGTGTTGCCCATGAGAGGGGAGGAAAAACATCTGAGCCTAAATCCTTTTAACCAACAGGTTGGGGAAAAAAAAATTGCAGTATTGTAACTAGTATCTATTTAAACGAGGTTAATTATACGGCTTCAAACCTCTTATTGTTAAAAACACACTATACATAGCTGTATTTATACTAATTCCTGGCCGTTCAAGTTAAATTGAAAAGAGGCTGAACGAAGCTGCACTCAGGCTGCTGGTGCAGCTTTTTGGACCACTTCGGGTAACACACCCCTTCTCCTCACCCAGGGCAGATCTCAGGCAAAACACCCGTAGGACACAATAAATATTTAATTGTATGACAAATATTTTATCTGCCTCGGGAGGCTGACAGGAATACAGGTGGTCAGCTGAAAGCAAGCTGAGAGAAAACAGGTGAGTCAACCCCACACTGAAGTGTTAGTTTATTATTCCATGACGCCCAGTCTTTGAAGAAATACATCTTTTATAACCTAGGAGAATAAGGAGGAGGCTGCTTATGGAATTAAATGTTCCCAGCTTCTAATTAGAAGGAGAGTAATTGCAGCATCATTTATAGAGATCTTAATAATTTATTTCATTTTCAGGACAGGTACACTTGTGCTGTGTAGTTTTCATTCATACGCCAACCAAAACAGGACACTTTTCTGGTTTTTGCTTTTTGTTTGCACTACACATTTTCCTTCACTTCAATTCTTTATTTGAAGATACATTTGGGCACTTTTCATGCTGTGGAAAAAAAAATAAATAACAAGGAAATATTAAGCTTTGAAAGAGACAAAATGGAAAAATTGAGACTTTTTTAAGAATTTTGCTTCTGTTTTGTTCGTTTGTTTGTTTTTCTTATATAACCCACTATCATTTGGAGCAATACAAACTTACGGCTTCTTCAGCTGTCATTTACCCATGTCATTGGTGCTTTTCAGCAAAAATAATGAAATAAATATAACAATGATGCATTCATAAAACCACTAAAACACCATAACCATTTACTCATGGCCTGGAGTCCTTTTTTGGTGTTTTAGGTAAGAAAAAGAAAGTCCCTCTACTTTAGGCTCAAAGTCTAAATTAGAGACAGTATCATCTAAGCACGCACTACATCAAAGCTGAGACTTCAATTAATTCCAGAGTTATTTATATAAACGCAAGTTTCTCATTGGCAAAGCACCACTGGAGAGCCTCANCTGAAAAATGTTGATTTTGCTCTAAAAGTTAAATTTCTTTGATAAACAACTGACTTGACAACCAATATCGTAGTAAATTTTCCCAGCAGGGCAAAAGACAAAGGATCAGGAGGGAGATAAACTTACCTAGAAATATATATACTGTTGTGGGAATAACTTTTCTTGTTCCTGCATGGATGTTATATGTGTAAAATCAGTGGGCTCTGCTACTCACTTCTAGATCAAGAAGGTGGCAGCTAATCCTCGTGTTGCCCATGAGAGGGGAGGAAAAACATCTGAGCCTAAATCCTTTTAACCAACAGGTTGGGAAAAAAAAAAATTTGCAGTATTGTAACTAGTATCTATTTAAACGAGGTTAATTATATGGCTTCAAACCTCTTATTGTTAAAAACACACTATACATAGTTGTATTTATACTAATTCCTGGCCGTTCAAGTTAAATTGAAAAGAGGCTGAACGAAGCTGCACTCAGGCTGCTGGTGCAGCTTTTTGGACCACTTCAGGTAACACACCCCTTCTCCTCACCCAGGGCAGATCTCATGCAAAACACCCGCAGGACACAATAAATATTTAATTGTATGACAAATATTTTATCTGCCTCGGGAGGCTGACAGGAATACAGGTGGTCAGCTGAAAGCAAGCTGAGAGAAAACAGGTGAGTCAACCCCACACTGAAGTGTTAGTTTATTATTCCATGACGCCCAGTCTTTGAAGAAATACATCTTTTATAACCTAGGAGAATAAGGAGGAGGCTGCTTATGGAATTAAATGTTCCCAGCTTCTAATTAGAAGGAGAGTAATTGCAGCATCATTTATAGAGATCTTAATAATTTATTTCATTTTCAGGACAGGTACACTTGTGCTGTGTAGTTTTCATTCATACGCCAACCAAAACAGGACACTTTTCTGGTTTTTGCTTTTTGTTTGCACTACACATTTTCCTTCACTTCAATTCTTTATTTGAAGATGCATTTGGGCACTTTTCATGCTGTGGAAAAAAAATAAATAACAAGGAAATATTAAGCTTTGAAAGAGACAAAATGGAAAAATGGAGATTTTTTTTAGAATTTTGCTTCTGTTTTGTTCGTTTGTTTGTTTTTTCTTATATAACCCACTATCATTTGGAGCAATACAAACTTACGGCTTCTTCAGCTGTCATTTACCCATGTCATTGGTGCTTTTCAGCAAAAATAATGAAATAAATATAACAATGATGCATTCATAAAACCACTAAAACACCATAACCATTTACTCATGGCCTGGAGTCCTTTTTTGGTGTTTTAGGTAAGAAAAAGAAAGTCCCTCTACTTTAGGCTCAAAGTCTAAATTAGAGACAGTATCATCTAAGCACGCACTACATCAAAGCTGAGACTTCAATTAATTCCAGAGTTATTTATATAAACGCAAGTCTCTCATTGGCAAAGCACCACTGGAGAGCCTCAATCGGGACGCGGAGGCAACGCGGGGGAATTCCACCGTTCCCGCACTCTAACCTGCTCTCCCGGGCGCAGAACCAACACCGAGAAAGTAATACAGTCACCAAATATAGCACAATGGGCTTCTTCCTCCTTAATTACCTCTAAAAATTCCCGGCCGAGCAGAGAGACCCCACACAGGCTTTCTACGCTGCGTATTAGCGCGGGTTCAGCTGAGTGATGAACCTCAGAAAATAAAAGCTTCATAATGGAGCTGCTGAGGCAGCGAGGGAGCCGTCCCCTACAACGAAAGGGTTGGCTCCGCCGTTGCGAGGAGAGGCGTTTCTCCCTTTGAAAGCCTGCCTTTTGTGTTGCTCACACTCCTGCGGGCTGCTCCCCTGCCAGACTGTTTGCTATTCTTTGGAGGCTTCTGCTGCTTCCTACATCAGATGGAATTTACCTTCGTGTAATTATTTGTTCTGGGAGCTTTGATCTCCACTTCCCTTGTAACTGCAGCGTAGGCATACTTTGAACTACAAGAAAGTACCAATTTAAGGCTCTCGCTGCAAACATCATAATGGTTAATCCTAACAAAAAGGTGTTAATTGGTCTCCTGGTGATTCTAAGCCGCAGTCACAATAGGTTCTTATATTTGTTTACCACCGCCGCATTTCCTCCTCATCCCAGTAAAAGTGCGCTAGATCTGATAACCTTTTAGGCAGGCTTCTCGTTTTCCAGCTCACGTTACAATTTGGGGCAAAACTCGGGAGGAGGATGGGTTCTGGCCCGGCCCGAGGCGGTTGCCGGCTGCCCAGCCCCACAAGGCGCTGTCTGAGGCGCTGTGCCCGTGGGTAAGAAGTAAAAAATTAGATGACTCCAAAACTCACTCCGAGGCACAATAGGGCCTCTGTACGAGACAAAAGCTGTTTCTTCACATAACGCATTCACTCAAACCTTTGGCCCGGACAGAGATATCACAGACCCGGGGAGGAGCATTCTTCTGTTTCGTTTTTTGGATCCATCTCCTGCTCAGCAGTCCAAGAAATTTAAACTGAATGAAGAAAGTGCTTAAGCTTAAATAGTTCAAACTAATGAAAACGGCTCATCATTCTGGACTGCGCTGTTGGGGTTTTGACAGCTTTTATATTGTTAAATGAGTTGTTTTTACAACAAAGCCCTGACAGAAAACACCTTCCCAGCAGAAAACCAAACTTGTACTCCTTGAGGCGGGGCCGTGTATTTTATTTGTCTATATGGAACATGGTGTGCTTTTAAGTATTCGGTGTGCAAACATGTCTATGGCATTACCCAATGGAAAATTAGGCTTGTTTGCTTTTTGTCTTACACAAACAGGGTCCCTACTTCTAACATAACCACTGAATTCCGGTCACAGTCAGATACACCGTATCTGTCTCTCTCAAAAAAAGAAAAAAACAGAAGTGACATATTTGAGTATTTGAGTGAAGACACTGGAACTGATTTTGTCAGGCCCTCAGGCTCTTTCTCAGTGCAATGACAAAAGGACCAGACAGAACTGTAATTTCGGTGCTCAGCTTGCGTATTCCTGGAGTGCAGAGGAGTCGGCTGTCCAACAAAAGATTACTCAAAAGATAAACATGTAAATGGCTCAGGACACCAACATCCCACCATGCTCTTCCGACCTCCTAGGGACATTTCAGTAGTCCCAGTGATGAGCAAACTGCCAGTTCTCCCTCCCACTTTCCCGTTTGGTATTCTCACAGGCAATTAAAATATTTTTGTTTACTTCTGCTAGGCCAGGCTTTCCCACTGACCAGCTCTCCCGAGGATAGGTTTCCTGTTGTCCTCTTCCTGTGATTAGAGCACTTCAGAGTCAAACACTTCAAAAGTCCTGCTGAAAACGCCAGGAGAGCACCGGCTGACCGAGGACAACTCTTGAACCCTGCCTGAACTCCCAGTTCCTCCCGGTGGATAGGGCTGTAGATTTACAGCGGCACAATCGCTGTCAAGGTACGCCCCCGTGAAGAGTGCTCTCGAAGACCCGTGCAGGGAGCCTGTCCTCCCTCCCAGCCCCCTGTGGTGGGGCCTCTCTCCCCACGAACAGCCCTTCTTCCCCCAGCTGAGGGCTGTCCTTCCTCTCTCTCCCCTGGAGAAGCAAGATGATTGATCTGTATTCCCAAAATTATCTCTGTAGATGGTCTGTGCTAAGCAGTGCCTCTCCGGTGCTCTTCTGCACACAAAATACATCTAAGCCCGCTGATGAGCAGACAGAATTATATCATCATGATGCCTTCAAACTGTCTCATAAGCGCGGGAATTGGAAAAGGGAGTATCAGTTATAAGAGAGGAAGCAACGTCCAGCAAGCTTGATGGGAAGAGGGTGAGCTGTGTACAGGACCCAGGCTGGGGGAAAGGCAATGCTTTTTCTTCCTCAGCTGTAAGCAAGGGGCTCACCCCCCCCGAGTGCTCTGCATATCCAAACCAGGAGCACTTTGTAATGTTTTTCTATCAGTAAAGGCCTTAGCAAGTTGCTACACGCGTGCACATTCAATGGCAAGCCTCTATCCCGGGCTTGTAGCAATATGGCAGCCCTGAAATGAAAACACCACTGTGAGGTGGTTTTTTCCACATAAAGTTGGAAAAAACATTTGTTTTTCTTTTTCATGTTTGTTTTGCATGACTTCCTACAATCTGCTGAATGCAATCCAGACCTTTGGCAGCTGTGAGCCATGGTCTGAGGTGCTGATAAATTTATTTTGCAAAATATCTGCGATATTCTCATTTAATCACAATGCCCCCTGTGAGCGAGGGGAAGGGGCAAAAGATCTGTCCAATTTCCCAGCGATGTTACAGTTTAGAGCTTATGCATTTCACATCTGGGGAAGCTGACAGTCACTCTGAAAATGTTTCTGTTCTCACAGTTAAAACTTGAATCCGTGCCTTCTTTTTCTGGCTCCTACAGGCTGTTTTGTGCTCAGCTTTTCTTGTTTTCTTTATCTATTGCCATTAGATAACTAAACATTACATGGGATTTGTTATGTGACAGTTGTTGGGGTTTTTTTTGTTTCAGGGTTGGTGGTGTTATGTCTTCTAATTGGCTTTGAAATGGAAAAGCTTTTTAAGCAAGCTATGCAATATCATCCTGGTTCTCCTGTTCCCAGGATATTTACAGCTCCACCTTCCTAGGAAAACAAGGGGTTTTACAATGGCAACTTGATACAATAAATCTAATCATAATCATAAATCACACTTAAAAGTTACATTTCAGGATTATGTAGGTTTAGTAATGAGTCTGGGTGTTAAAAAAAAAAAAAGAGTAAAAATATTGCTATGACAGATGACAAGCCAAAGTTTAACACCTTTCATTCCTAAGTGCAATTCTTAGCTGGGCGAACAGGTCTCTACTGTATCTTACATAAACATCCCCTTGCAAGTTAAGCGTCTGCAAAAAGCATTTTTTTCTCACCTGGGCACTTCACAGTACGTGCTCGAAGCCCTCAGCTCATATTACAGCATGAACATGCAAGGAGGGGAATTAAAATTACGTGATTAGCTGGAGCAGAGTGGAAGAGACTGAAGCAAGTTTTCTGCTGTTATAACTCTGCCAAAGTCAAAGTTAGCAGAGAATTTCAGTCATGTCTTGAGTTTGAGACCAACAGGTTTTCTTTGCCAAAGAACAGGACTTCTGCTAGCAGTGCTCCATCCTCAGCTTCTTTGATTGGTTTACCCTACTTGGTCAAAAATAATCCAAGGGAATCATATGTTTTATGGCTGACTGTAGGGTAGTAAAGAACTTCACAGCCTTCAGTAGGTTCATCCTCCCAGGACATGTACAAAGGTAGGAATTTCAGACAGGAAACTGGGCTCAGAGAGAGTAAACAATGGTTTAGTGTCACTCAAAACGGTTGTGGGAAAACAATCCTTCTGTGGGGTCTGTTCAGCATCAAACACACACTTGAGTCAGACCCTATTCTCACCCTTCTTTGCAGGACTTGCTGTCTTAACCAGCACTGATGTCTGTTTGTAGAAAAATATTTTTCACTAACCTTAGCTTTAATTACTGATGTCTCATATTCTCAGTCAACCCAGAGCAAAACTCTTGATCAAAGTCAGCAGTAAACAAGGGCATCAGCAGTTATGAAGGCAGCTGCAATGCACTCTAATTCCTTGTAGTGCTGTTACACTACGTGTCACTTAGACACCACAGTGACAGGCAAGGCAGAAGCTATTCCTTTGTGATCTTCTAGTCACTGTTCCATCCCTCAACTGAAGAAGCAACTCTGTCTCTCAAGGAAAGTTTCCTCAAAAAGTACTAATATAACTAAAATTACTAAATATTAAAAAATAATCATCTAGAGTTCATGTTTTCAGGGAGATATGCACAGAAATCTGTTATATTGATAACTGAAAATCTGTAAGGAGGGGCTGTCTTCTTTCAAGTGTCCTGGTACTTCCAGCTGCCAGCATGGGAATTCAGCATTTCTGATAAAACAGAAATGAAAAGGATAGAGCTGGGAGTGGAAGCCCACACTGTTATGGTAAATTAAAATAAATCTTTGAAAATTAAATTATGATTTTATTAGTTCTGACTAGCATACTTTATCCATTATCTGAAAGCCCATGACTTGTGCTGTGGCTGTTAGTCTGCATACTGCTGTTTCAAAAAATAAGGAAAGAAACCCTACTTTATTCTAGAGACAGCATCCAGCGCAAGACTGGATACAGTCTGTATGGACAATGCTCAAAGATTCCCCAATTCAAGATAAGGAGTAGGCCACGAAGGGCCTTATTTCCCACGATGTGATCCTTTCCCTCCAAGCCTTCTACACTCCACAATATTCTTATATCCTTCATCACCACTTCCCCATCTTTTTATACACATCTTGCCCATGTCCCTTCCCTTTTTGTCACAATATTCTTGGTTTATGGAATTTTCCTACACAATACCATAGATCTCAAATACCGGTCATGCTCAGACTGCAGTCAACCTACCTCACCTACATCCCCACTGCAGCACCCCAGGGCACCCCAACATAACACCCTCAGTTCCTCCCCAATTCTCCTGCCTCCTGCTGTGACAGCCTCAGCTACCCCTCTGTCTCCTGTGCTCTCTACAGCATCTTCAAGATCCTTCCCCACTGTCCTCCTACAACCCCAGCCCCGGTTCCACAGTGAGGTTTGCCAAGGAGCAGCATGTATGCACCAAAGCTGGTGTGGAGTCACCCAGGCACTAGCTGGTACACACGTGGCAATAGGCCCAACCACCCAGGAATTCCAGAATGGAAATAAGGTGTGCACCAACAAGCCTGCCAGCTGCTACCTCCCAGGCAGCCAGTGTGATACCCTGCCCACCAGATGCCTGGCAGGTCCAACAAATGGCTTCAAGAACGGCTTCTGGTCCCCAGGCCTCTGCTGCTCCTGCTGGGTCTCATTCATTTCACTGGGAGTTCTGCCAGCTGTTTGCAAGAACATGGGATCAGATCTCTAAGAACAAAACAGGTACCAGCCTCCCTCTCCCATGATGTTACCTTCCCATAGCATCTTTATAATCTTACTGCAGCCTTATTGCCACCACCTCCCTGCTCTCCTCTGGTGCCTTTGCTCCTGGAAGGTGCCCTGTGTGCAGCCACAGAGCTCCTTCTTCATTCTCTTTGGACAAGTCTTCATTGTCAAGACGCAAACACAATTCTTAACCTGGGGATTAGAATGCAGAGGGGCTGAGTCCCCTGTCTTTCTTTCTGAGTGTGCTTCCACAAGATTTCCGTTGTGCTCATGTGTTTGTCTATAGGGCTCTGCTGGCTGTATAACATCCATAGCACACACACTTTTTGGGGATGGGGACTGCCTTTTCATCCTGTTCTTTGCACAGCATCAAACACAATGAGATCCTGATCTCCTGCTTGGAATCACAGTCATCAATATAGTTTAGGCAATACAGTAAAGTCTTACCAGACATTCAGTTTACAAACATATGAGTGCCTGGAATTAGAAAGAAGAGGCTTTGCCACCATATGCTCAACTGGAAATCTATGGGTCTATGCTTCCTTTGAGAGAATTGTTTATGGGGAAGAAAGGCCATGCAATGGAAATGGGGAGTGAGCTCTTTTTGCAACTGTTGGCAAGAAGTCTTTATTCAAAATTCTCCATAAAGCATGTAGGAAACACCCCCATCTCCCCAGAGGTGCATTCATGCTGCCCTTGCCAAAATGAGGTGGCTTTTTTATTTCCTGTTATTATCTTCCGCAATTCTAAATCCCCAGGAATGGTCTGCAGGTGCATTCCAGAGGGGATATTGAATATTTTATTGACAGCAAGTACTGAAGAACCGGTTCCCATAGTCACTATCTGCAAAAGTCTTACCCTCAGGGCTCACTCAAGGGGAGAGTGTGTCCCTTCCTACACTGTCCCTGCTGAGAACAATGCCGGGGAAACCCACCGCTTCCAGCAAAGCTCATAAATCTCTCTGCTGATCCCTGACAGTTTTGCTTGCCTTGAAGAAGGAACAAATACACATGCTTGAGATGAGCATTCCTAACTCATTATCAGGCCTTTAGAAAGGTGCCAGCTACGTTATCTAAAAATAGCTCAGGTACCTATGAGAAAAAAGTTACCTGCCAAACTCTGAGTAATCTGGAGAGGCTATTGCCCAACATGCCTCTAACAGCTAGTCTGAGAGGTGAGCACTCTCACACCTCAGAGGCTTGCATATGAACTCTCTGAACAGGAGGCATTTAAAGTGAGTTCATTAGGGTAAATACTTCGTTACTGGGATAGCCATCAGTTCACAGTTCTCTTTAAACTTTTCCTCGTCAAAGCTCTCTGTGACCCATCACATCTGAACTGGATGTTGCATCTCACCATGCAAATATTTCAGGATCATGTTGGTCTTCAGAACACCACCCGTCATACAGCAACTCCCATTTGGACTAGTTAATGCTGCCCGATTGACCACAACAGCTCTCTTGTCCCTCCAGTTATGCCAATTAACTGACTCTTTTCAGTCCTTCTGCCATGATTCTCTACGTGTAGGCAAAGCACTAGATATGGCTTTCTAGTGAATCAAATATTTCCTGAGTACTTCGTTTTTTAACGTATATCCCAACCCCTACCCATGCCAAGCAAACAGATACCTAGTCAATATTCTGCCTTTCTGTCTTCTCCAAGCCCATATGCAACTCGCTTCATTTCTCTTGTCCATTCAAAATGCCTTTCTGGTATACTGTGCACTCCTTGGACAAAGCTATGAGTTTCCATGGCTCATGCAGCCACGTACACATGGGAATGGCTGTACTAGCAATGCTGAGAAATGCAGTTCATACCACATTTCCTTGGCAAAGCTGGTTTAGAAGTTCATCCCTCCCAAGAGCTGCCCATTTCTCTGCTATGCCACAGCCTTGCGTGCCCCCAGCCATGCCACGTACTCTGGTCTGCGACCTGGTTTGCAGCACATCCCATGAACATTTCTATCAGCACCAGTGAAAGGGTGGAGGCTGCAGAGCAGGGTTGGAAAGAAGGAATGAATGAATGAATGAATGAATGGCTGAGGAGGAAGAGAGATTTCTCAAGCTGACTTTGTTGTTGAACAAAACATACGGAATGACATCCTCAGATGGGAAAGATTTTTCTTATCTGCCCTCCTACTGATTATCACCTCTCCCATATCCATAACATGAGCCAGCACAGCTACACAAACATGTGGGAGATCGCAGAATAATCAGTTTAACTACTGCTAGAGGCCCCAGATCAGACCAGTTCTTAGGAAATCTGTTTGATAAGAGGGGAGATTATACAGCATTTTCCAGACTACTGTTGCCAAGCATGTAGTTTGAACACTGACTTTTTGAGACAAAGGACTTCTACATCTACCTTCAAGCTATACTACAAAGTCGCACTCAGGTGATACACCAGCTGTGTTCTGTAGAAAGAAATTGCACCAACGTGACAAACCTCACTCAGGTGCTATCACCAGATTAATTCGGAATTGGCTAATGGCAGCCTAAACCGGGTTGAAATCCAGGTAGAGTGCCTCTGACTGGAACCCCTGCATGTACCTCAGCCCCACCAGAACAGCAGGTCCTAGCCAGCCAATGCCCCGAGGCCCTACATGAAAGTCTGTTTGAACATGCAGTTTGTATACATAGACTGTGCAGTATATCCAGAAGACACGGGGCCTCTAGTAGATGTGTTAGGCAGTACGTTTGGCATCTGCAGAAATCCCATCTCCTAAGCACATCAAATCTACTATGCTTGTATTAACCAACCATGCAGAGCACGTTCAATACCAACAGCAGTCTCAGGTGCCACAGTGCTCCTACTTGTGCCCATGCCCGGGGCTACAGCACGGAAATATGGAAGTCCCATATGAGTGCTTCTGCTCCAGCTTCCCCCCTGCTCTCTCCTGTATATAGCACTCATGTCCACTGCTAAAATAAAAACAGTTGAAAGGCACGAACCGATCAACTTCAGTGCAACCAGACAATGGGCTGCCTCTGATTGACCACATCCATTTGTTCTCCTAGTCCTGGGCAGGATACCCTGGTCGTCTCTAGGTAGCTTCATGTTTTGTAGGAGAGCAAAGGAGGCAAGTTAAGAACACAGACCAGCAAGGGCCTGTGGGGATTACAGAGCCCACATGAATTAGTGTTGCTTCATAAGTACTGTTATTTCTTGGCCTGATTACTGGAAAAAGCAAAAAATATAGGAAGAGAATGAAATTTTTTTTTGTCATTCTTTAGGCAGAAATGGCATAAGAGAAGAGCTGTATTTTGATCACCTACATTACCTCCTTAAGCAGATAGCTCTCTCAGGGAATCAGCTGCAAAACTCCTATTGATTCTGATGCAACCCAAGATGTAACCTTGTCTTCAAAAACAGTTGCTCTTCTTCAGACTCTGTTTTGACCAAAGTCATGTCACCCAAAACGTGTGGGACAGGCAAGCTAAAGACAGAGCAGAATTAAAGAGAACAGAATTCTAGACCGAATAACTCTCGAAGTAATAGTGTTTTTATGTGCATGTAACCCATGCATTACAAAATTTACACTGATAAAAGAATAGTATATCAGAAAAAAATAAAATTATGATGAGTGATATACATCCCTTTCTTTTACTTGCATAACCCATAATCTTGCCGATGGTGGGTAATATATGAGTTATAAGTACAAAAACTCTGAATTGAAAAATACAAACCAAAGAAAACACAAAAACCCCACTCCACTATGTGAAAAATGCCCAGTAACACTCCTCTATTGTGGTAGGAATTGATGGGGACATTCCAACAGATTTCTTTGACATCAAAAGGAGCTGAGATAGCACAGTGATATAAATGCCAAAGCACCGTTGTTACCAACCAGTGGCTCTCAATCAGCCGTTTGTAGGACCAAGATTATTAGGGATTAATGTATGAGTCTGCCTGCTTACACACAGAACTGCACAAACAAGAAAAAGAGTATCTCAAGATACAAGGTATTTACTAGATCAATACAAGAAAGGAAGGTACCCACATTTAAATGATAAAACATAGTAGGAGATAATATAGACAGAACAAGTTTTTCCAAGCAAGTTTCAGGGACACAATCATGTGGACAAAACAAATATTAGGGAAATAATTTCACTCAACAGACGATGAAGTGACAGGGTCAGAAGAGGAACAAAGGACCTGCAGAATGTAAGTTTTATATCAACTCACTCTGAGTAAGGGATAGCCAGGAGCCCTTTCCAAAGTAAGCAATTCTTCTACTAAGACTGAAGAGGCAAGATACAGTAAAATAAAAATATATGGTAACGGAAAGAGTATAGAAAAAGAAACATGACTGAAGGTAATGACTGGTGAGCAGATAAGCCACTTGCAGGAAAGATTTTAAAAGATTGTGTTGTAAAGTGGCAGCTTTACAATATTCCATAGATTAAAAATTGCAGTCTATGTCATAGGTAAAATGTGAGGGAAAATGGGGAGAAAAATAACCTTTTAAAAATCTACCAAAGCTCTTTTGTTCTACCTTAGCTATTTCGAGACACTTCGAAATCATAAATTAAGTTCTCTACCACAAGAGAAACAAAGATTTTCAAAGTGATTGTTACTACATGGCAAGAGATGTTTAATCATTTGCTTCAGTAGGGTTGCGAACTGACTTTTGGGCAAATTTGGAAGAATGAATACCATTAAATGAAACTTCAAATTCCACTCTGTCTAGACCAACTGCAATAATACTGACTCTGCATAAGAGAAAATGCTCTCTCTACTGCTGTTTTCTGCATTTGTATACTCATTTTAAGAGATATTTCCTTCTCTCAGGGAAGCCAGATATCCACAACTGAGCAAGAGAGCCTTCTAGATCCCTTCTTATGTCACCCAGGAGAGGGAGGGGAGCCCAGTCTGGACACATCATGGGTCATTAGAAGTCAGAAGCAGAGAGCAATGATGTGGGTCGTGGGATCTTTCTTCCCAGGATTACCCTGGTAAACTGCAGTGATTAGAGGCCATACAAGTTTGGGAAAATATCATCCACTCAGATCTGCACTTTTGATTGACCCTTTCACATTGTGCCAGCTGATGACTCCCTCAGGTTTTGCTCCCGTCATGCACTAAGGAAATCTGCAGGGACAAACTCGCTACAGTCACCTCGCAACTCCCCTCTATCCATTTCCCAATGTGAACAAAGCCAGACAGCAGCCAAGAACAACCCATGCCTTGTACAATCACTCACTTCTGCATCCCTGGAGCTGTGAGAAGACAAGTCTTTTCAGCAGTCAGCAGGCTGGGTTCTGTGAAATGGAGGTTTCCTGCTGCTTTCTACTAATAAAAAGTTATCTGAACTTTCTCCAAAATGACGCACAAACAAATCTGGACAGAACAAACAAAAAGTCTGGAGACTTCCTCCAGATAATAGGTTTCTATTTTGAAGGTAAGATGATCTCAGTTGCAATGAGGTAAATGCAGTCAGATGCCTCACAGGGTATCTAGTTGGAGGCAAGCAGGGTATCTCTGCAATACGTAGAAAAGTTGGGCCTCTATGCTGAAATTGTTTTAATTCTTATTCTCCAATTTCTCCTTGTTGGTGCTCATGAGGGGCAGAAGGGTATTTTCCCAGAGTTTGGCCTGCAACTGATTGAAATCTGGGCCCTGTATTCATTTCATTTTTAAGCATCTAGCTAAAAAAAAGGCTTGAGATGATTGATACAAGGATAGTACTGGAGAAAGTCATATTACAACTTAAAGCATAACAGACTTCACTTGGCGCTATTCAGTGGGAAATTGAAATCAAATACAGTAGCAGAGCAATCTGTCAAAGAAAACTTGTTTCACTGAGCAGCAGAACCCACTTAAAAGTACATAACTCACCAGCATATGAAACAAATGACATTTTCATTTCTTTCGTTCCTCATATCTTAAGGATATCGGATCTAACGCATAAGATCCATTATTATAAATCAGAAAAACTATAAGAGGCAAGTTCTATAGGTTACTCTGCGTTTAAGATTGTTCTGCACCTTCACCTTCTTCCCCAAGGCTTATCTCTCAGCCACATCTGTCTTAGTAAGAATGACATAATGGGAAATTGTTACAGGTTTGAAGAATTTGTACAAGAATGACTGACTAAAAGATTAGTCATTGCACTTCCTGCATTCCACAGATAATGACAAGGTACTATCTTCATCACTAAAAATAAATTTTCAGGGTGGCATGTTAAACTATACCAGGTGACTTGGAAGAAAGGGCAGGCTGTATAACATATTGGCTTTTCACAAGAACAACAGAAATATTTTGTCATTCAAAGTCACTTCTGGTGACTCTATAGTATGAGTCTTGCAGGAAAGTCTGTAAGTAGGTAATTTGGGTTGGAAATTCTCAAGTTTACCCATGCAGAATAAAATAGTCAGTTTAGAGGTGTGTTGAGCTCCAGTGTGCCAACTTTGATTACTTGAAGCCATGAGGAAAATGATAGAATTCTATTTATCTTTTTGATTAGAAAAAGGGTAGCTTCTTTTTTTTTTTTTTTTGGCAGCCTGAGAGTGTTGAGTTTTTACTTGCATTTCATGCTGGTTTCAACAGCAGTAGTTGAGACAGGTAAAAACTCCTACTGTTTGCAAGCTCTCACTCAAAAGTTATCACTTTAGAAGAGGCAGAAGATCACACGGATTGCCCAACAACTTGAACCCAAGTGGATAGTAGTTGAAACCATTGGGCAGGGCTGTGCAATCTGGTGCCCTTTGGTAAGAGGGTGGCTGGAGAGAGGTACAGTAATCTTAGTCACTACAACCAAAGCAGGCAGGAACCACAGTTCAGAGACCTTACCAAGTAATTTCCTGTTCCCCTACCCCACTTCACCCCTTTTCATGCATATTCTATTCCCACCCTCTTTCGGACCCGATTTGGCAAATATAATTTGTGGGACTTATCTTGGGGTTAAATTCCTAACCTATGGCGGTCATATTGAACTGCCGTAGCAAAACATCAGCTCTCTCAATCCTATTTTAACACCCGCCTTGCTCCCTCCAGGCCTGCAATGCTCTGACAAGTCATCCATATAGTGTGAACATGTATATCACACATAGGATCTCTCACACAAGAAAGTGCATTTCTCATGGCTTTCCTTGTATTGCTGAGCCTGTGTTTTCCTCATGACACTTTGCCTGCCACTTTATGTTAAACCTGAGTGTTACGCTTCTGGAGTGAGGGAGAAATCTCCTGGGTAGCAAAAGTATTTTATCAAGAAGAGAAACATGTGCAGAAACATGTCAAGGATACCTTTGACTATAACCTTTCCCATTACAGTTTTTTATTGTATTATTTAATATCAGAAAGAAAATAAATTGCACTTGGAGACTATAAATCATTATCTGCAGGCCTATCAATATTGTGTTTCAAGGTGTCACTCTAAAGCCAGCTAGGAATCGAAGACATATCGATCCATGCTCTCGCATGATTAGCAACACATCACTTTTCAGTTTTCACTCCAAACTCTTTTTCTGCTGCTGAATACACATCAGATTTTAGTGCAAGTTAGGAAAAAAAATACTCTCCAGGATGGAAAAAGGGATACATTTTTCCTTGTTATCTTCTTCAGTTATATAAAAAGTAGTACAAAAGTATTAATGAGGAAAATATATACTCAAAGTTACCAGAAAAGTCGCCCACCAGACTAAAATGATATGGCTATAATAATATATATGGCTCTTTGTTCCAAAATCTTTGGTTTCTTCTGTCACACCCAGCATAGGTCACAAGACTAATGAAACATCTTCTCTCATGCCCTGGTGAAGGGATCAAACTCCTGAGGTGGGAAACGGGCTGTTTGATGGGCCAGCATCAAGAGGTAGGTAGCAACAAAAGTGGACTTACCACAGACCTGGGAAGAGAAATCCAGATTTCCCAGTCCTAGTACGTTCCCACTTAGCAAAGAGCTGTGCAACTCATTGCCCAGACTGTGAGAGATGTTGCTCTTAACATTTGCCCGTTATTAATAGGTACTATTTTCTTACTCAGGTAGATCACACTGCTGCACTGCCTTTATATCAAAGGTGCTAATGGTCTCTTTTGATATGGTACCACCCCGCCCAAGAGCAATGAGAAAGACATTTATCTGATGATCTGATGGAAAGAGCAAAGAGGGAGATGGTGAAGACAGCACTGCTGTACAAAGCTCCCTGTCACTAGAGAGGGAAAGAAACCTCTGAAACTAGCAGGCAGCATGTGACAGCAGTGGTGGAACAAGCCCAGAACTGGTCACAGCATGCAAATCCTACTTCCTGGGAAACTGCATGGTCTTGGAAAATGTATTCTTTTGAATCAGAACAAATGTTTGATGGAAAGCTAGAGTTGCACATACACACTGCCAGTGACACTCTTCAGGACACTGACCTACTGGGAAGCACAGACTAAGGCTTTTATTATCTGATCTGAGGCTGGACTCAGTACCTCCACGTGAGATCTTTCATCACTGGGCTGCTGTGGGTCATGAATGTGCTCAACTTCTGTCTCTTTCCATTGCCTTTCAATGGGCAGTGTGCAAAGAAAGTACCACCTCATACATCCTCTCTTCTTAAATTCTTTCCATGGATGTCTAGTCCTAAGCACTGGCAGAAACCAGGACCTTTGGTCTGGTCTAGTAAAATCAAATGCATGTGCTCTCCTATCTCATCCTCTCCCTTTTCTCTGTCGCTCTCTCCTGAAGTCCCAATCCACTGTGAAAAGCCTTTTCCAGCTATAACTTCAACAAAGTTTTCTCAAGAAAGTTTCCTTTTCAGCAAATAAGCATTTTACACTAATCTTTCTCATAACAGGAAGATTTTCCAACTCAGCCTTAGTAAGACATTTCTCTGAGACAGGCACAAGTTTATCCTTATACTTTACTAATACCATTTAACTTGTCATGCAAATAAAGTCTCATTGACTTTGTGTGGAAGCCCTTGAAGTTAAAGCCCTGCCTTTTTCCTCCGTAGAGGCAGTCTGTCTCAGGCAACAATGTTCTTGGCATCCCACTAAAGTTAGTGGAGAGATTGCTGTACATTTCAGCAGGCTTTGGTTTAGACTCTTTCTGCATAACTGGCAGGCTAAGCCAGTACGAAGTACAGCTACATGCATTAAATCATGACATATTGAAAGTCAAAACTAAATTGTACCTAGTTATTATCCTACCTGGACACTTGTGTGACTCCCTTGAAGAGATGCAGCTTATTTCAAGAGTATTCCTAAGAAGATCCTGCTCTTGTTACAACATTGAAAACAAAATAGATTTGTTCCTCGTGGGAAGTAAATGTGGTGCTTTGTGTATCTGTAAGGAGAGGCTGGATAAAGACAGCAAGCATCCCATCGTCCTCTGATCCTGGAGCTGGCTGAAGAACTGCAACCATAAGTCTGGACAGCACTGAACAGACTGCTGCCCTTACCAGCCTGTCTCAGCATGTCCACAGTTCAGCACAGGAAGGAAAGCTAGGGTTGAACTGTCATAACTGAGACTCCTCCAGGCTTTTAGTGCAATGGACCATCACAAAAGGGCCATAGAAGTTTTAGAATCCCATGGCCCTGAAACACTCCCTAGAAACTAACTGGTTTCTGGTGACCCAGATAGCCAAACCTGAAAAGATCAATTAATTATCCTACTACATTCTCCAGCGACCCAGAACCCAGAACTATGACCCTAGAAACTTGGTCTGCTTGAACCTCGTGGCCAGCAAGCCCCAGAGTAACCACAGCAGGCAATTTCACAGTATGTGGAATTGTCAATCTGACCCCAGGCTCCCAAGAGCTCTCGTGAAGCTGACTGCCTTTTTCCTTGTGAGCCGCCGGGAGCGACTGCACCGAAGGCAGTAACCACACTGAGCAAACCTCCTGCTGGAGCAGCATTGACCGCCCAGTCTCACAGTCCACCCAAACCCATGCATCTGACTGGCGGGGGGGAATTAAAGTTTTTCTGCCACAATGAACACGTGAATTGCTCTGCACAAACTGGACACTGACTGCATTCCAGTAAGGAGGCAGAGGATCGTACAAAATAGGGCTGGAAGGGTTTGCAAGGGGTCACAGCATCTGTCCCCTGCCCCAAGGCAAGCTCAGCTCTACCTAAACCATTCCTGACAGATGTTTGTCTAACCTGTTCTGAAAAACATCCAGTGACAGACATCCCATGGCCTCCTTAGGCATTGAAAATAACTTTTTCTGGTCTTCCCTCAACATATGTACTAACTTACTTAAAGTACAGAGATGAGAAGGATGTCAACTTTTAAATGTGCAAATGGGATTTAACTTCTCGATTTTAAGGAAAGCACTCATGGTTACAAGGGTGACAGCACAGTGTCTCACACAGATTTGTATTGAAAGAGAAGCAGGCCTACCAAATCAGCCAGCAAAGGAGTGCAGGCCAGAAGCCGATCTGCTTTGCAATAACAGCCGTAACTCTGGACTGTTTTCCCTCTACATCAATGCTGCTGCAGACACTTAGAAGGTGCCTGTGGTCCATCTCAGTGCACACAAGTGCATTGGCCCCTCTGCGCTTGGCAGTGCAGTCTTCAGCTGCAATGCCAGCAGGGCTCACAGACTCAGTGCCTGGTAGGACTGGTCTTGAGGGAGGTCCCCAAGGTGGTCCCAGTGTGATGTTCCCACACGCTCTTGCTGGAGAATTCACCAGGAGCAATAGGTGCAGACGGGTGCTGCCATTTCCATGGGATCTTCTCTTCTCTGGGAGACAGGAGGGAGACAGTTGCCTCATAGTGGCCTCATGGTTGCTTTAACTGATGGTGGAGGAAAAATCAGAATAAAAGACTAAGACTCTGTATGACAGTATTTCCCCACTCAGTGTGTGCTTTCTTATGCACATCTGTATGCGCCTGCATGCATGTGTTCAAAAACGTGAACAAGAGGGAAGTCTCAAAAAGGTCAACTCCTGGTTTAAGCCTTTTCAGTAACTTCTGATTTCCATTCTGCTAGCTGGGGTGGAAGATACCCTAAATATAGGTCCTATTTGATTTCAAGAACGTTTCCTGGGGGGGTGGGGTGTGGTGGGGGAAGTGTATCCTTGGCCAAAGAAGGATACAATGTTTATCCTGTTTTGTTATGTTGCCTTTCCCACCGCCGGTAGAACATATGCACACTAGTCATGTTGAACACAATGAGTTTCACCCTCCACCCCCCAAAGCTGACATGTCTTGAAGTTGTCTTCAAAATGGCATCCCGAACTAGTTTATCACATTTTTTTGAAGACTGCAGAATAGAAATTAGTACAACAGTTAGGAGAATCACCAATTGATTTTAGTATAATTAGACGAGCCATTCTTAGAAAGAAGGGGAAAGATATGCTGAATAAAAGGAAATTACTGGAGTTTATAAAGGACAACACAATAGAGTGGGAGAGAAGGTCCTCTGCGACCAGTGTATTGATGGCCTCATCCAGATAAAATGGATGAGGAACGTGCATCACTGCTCTTCTCCCTGGAAACACACAATTAGGTGAGACATAGCTATGAGTTACTCCCAGGCAGAAGTGTAATGCCCGAGCTACATGACTGCCCTAAATTCATCATGTAGTGCTAGCTGCACAACACTGGATGCCCCAAAGCTTCCCCCTCACACATGCTGCGAGTTGCTTTTGCAATATCAGTGACCTGAATATATCAGAGCAAAACTCTCAGAGAGAATTAGATTCAAGAGTCTTGAAGCTTCCCAGGAATCTGAAAGAGCTGGCATTTAGGTCTTCATGGCCCACTAGAGCCAGTTAAAAGGTCAGAAATAAAAGGTTATTGACCTGTGGATTTTCTTGAGACTCAGAGGGCACCATGACTTCAGCCCTTGAGTTCCTCTCACAGCACAGGGATCATAAAGGGGTTTGCAGGTCACTGACCCCGCGGCATATGAAATCAGGAAAATGACTGGTAAATTTACTCTGCATTTTATTTGATTGCCATTGAATTTAAATAAATTACTAAGCAATTATCTCTAATCGGGAAAGCTCATGAAGGGCACAAGTAATTTTCACTACAAGAAATACTAAATGACATTCTGCAGCCTAAATTATATAGCCAGTCAAATGATGAGATCATAAGCTCCTATCTGACCTTATAGTCTATGAATCTCTGTTGTTTGCCTGTAGCAAAGCTAAGTCTCTCTGTGTCTGATTTCAGTTTTCCCTATATTCCTTAAACTATGTCTCTCAAGAACGTCTTAAAATCTTCACAGTGCCCTTTCTTCAAACAGATACAGTCCATGCAACAAATCATATTCTTATATATTACACACAAGAAGGGTTTGTTCTTGACATGTTGCCAAGAAAGCTTGAGAACACAAGTCTCTCTATCACTTTGATCATGAAAGACAAATAACTCCAGTTATTTGAAACTGTATTTGACAGGATGGAAGTGAGATAGGAAGTGAAATGTTAGACTCCACCATTAAAGATCAATGCTTGAGAAACACACAAGCAAATTAGAACAGAAGTGGATTTTCAAAAGTCAATACGGGATGAGCAGGGAAAGACTCTGGTATACATTTTATCAAATATCCCTTTAAAAGCCTGGCCATGGTGCAAGTGAACTCTTGATTGTTGCTGTGCTCAGAGCACCCGGGCTAATTCTAGAAAGCCACTCACTGGCAACAGCAGATTGCTGGTGTTTAACAGTGCTAATCTGCATCAAAATGCTGCTGCAGCTTTATGAGCACCTTTTCACCCACATTCCTCCCTCACAGTGACTAAATCCTTGAAGTCAGAAGAATTAGTCCTGAGCCAGGCTGGTGGAAACGAGAGGAGAATCAGCGCCTTGTCCCTTCGAGTGATAATCCTTGTAATCGTCTTTTCCTAACTGGAAAGCAAAAACCACTGCCTGAAAAAGTTACCCCAAATTTCAGCTGGACTTCAAATATTTTGCACACAAAGCAAAGCCTTGAAATGACATCTGAAGTGGATGTTTATTTTAGTGTGGTTCTCCTGACATTACTGAGCAACTTAAGTTTTGCTTCAGGCCAAAAGCGTATTATATAGATGAAAGACTAATAGCTTATCTAGCCAGCCTGATGACTATTAGGATAGGGCTGAGCAAGAGCAAATTTTTTTTAAATGGAAATAGTTGCAATTTTTTAAAAGATTCAAAGAGCTGAGGAATTCTTTGTGTCTTTCTCTGTATGGAGTTCCTGTTTAATGACCATTAGCACCCAATATACTCATGAGACAGAAGCAGGCATCATGGTGACTGCTCAAAAGCAAAACTGGATTAATAGCCCTGGAAGCACGCATCTTCCCTCTAGCCAGGAGAAGATATATCTTAAGCAGTAACCACTTTAGGTCCCACTACTAGGGATCCCTTCACGTGGGAGAGGAATGCAACACAGCACCACTGCCCCAGCTGCTAACTCTTTCTGCGCTCTGCTTTATACTTCCGTGGATACTGTGGATAAGGGCACATAACACGTCACCTTTGATTAGCAAGCTAGCAGTCATCAGTTTTTTCCCAGAGAAACTGCCCCTTCATGTATGTTTTCATCCCACAATATCACTTGGCAAATGCAAACTGGCCCATCCATTTCTCATCAAAGGGCACACGATTCCAAACCACCTCACCCTTATCACAGAGGAGGAACAGGCATGGGAACCTGCAGACCAGCTGATGTAGAGTAACCTGTTATCTCCAATGACTTCTTCACATACCTCTCATGTGGTTCTAAAATATTGACACCAGCCTACTGGGAAATCCATTTTCAGTTCGCATATGAGAATAGATGGCCTTCAGTCAATTCTAACCAGAGATCTATGAGCCCTGAGCCAAAACCGCCAACCTCTCTACTATTGTTTTATCTAAGAAAATCAGTTTCAGCTGTTAGCCTTTTTTCTTTCTTTGGTGAAAACTTGATTATAATTCCTTTGAAACCAAAGTCCACCTCAACATTTGTGATATGAAGCTTGGAATAACATATTAAAACGTCAAGAGCTGTTGTAGAGATCTCTGAGACAAAATCAGTGGCAGACGGCATTGCGGTAATCTGGCTGGTAGGCCAATTCAGAGGCTGATGTATTATCTGACCTGCTTTCACTCCAGCCAGTTCTGAGCAGGTTTTGGAGAAGCAAGGAAAATAGGACATTCCCATCATGTCCTGCTAAGGAGAATAAAAGAACTGGACACATGGCAGTAGGCCTCAGAATGAGCATTTAAGAATCAATGGCCCTGGGCTGATGTTCATAACTACTCCACAGCAGCATAATGGCAGAGCCACCAAAATGTATCTCCACTTGATCTTTCAACTGTTTCTTTACACTCTGACATCTGACAACACTCATTATTTGTTTCTCATGCCAGACATCTTGCTGGGGGCGCAGGAATCATCTTTTTGTCTGTGATGGAACATCTGCATACACCAGGCAGATCCCATTGTGTGTGGTGGAATAGCCTGACATATGGTATTACAACAATAAGAAACTACATTTTTGCTTTTGTTGTATTTAATAATAGCTAGAGATACTGCAACCATTAATCCCAGCTATGATGTGAAGCCAGCAGGCCTGGATCTCTTCTGTTTGTGATGTTCCCCACCATTTACTACTGAATGCCCCTCCCTGTTCCCTGCCTGTCTAGCAATATCCATTGAACTTCTCCTTTCCCTCCATAATCAGGCCACTACTAAAAGCTGAAAGCCTTCTCCTCCACAGCTCATTATCTACCAGCCATTTTAAAATTGCATCCAAAAGCAGAGCTGGCTGACATATACACTGAAGTAACAGAGAGAGAAAGAGCAGGAGAGAGAGCATTCCCCTGAAGAGCAAGCCACAGGACCTCATTGGGTTCTTCCACAGCTATTCCACTTGAACATTTTACTCCTGCTCCCTTCACTTTTCTCAATCCTGAGCTTGTAAAGTTGGGGATTAGGGCACCATTGCTGCTGACGCAGTGAATGGGCTAACCCCAGGCACCGACGCTGCTCAGTAGCTCTTGAAACAGAGGTAAAGGTTCATCTAGTGCATTGTGGTGTTGACTAGAGCAATAGGGGTATTTTCACACAGATTAATCCAGTAACGCTAGTATATAACTATTTAAACTGTTCTTTGAATTGCACTAACTGGTCAAACCTGTTCTAACAACAGCTTCTGGCTTTGAGAGAAAGCAACTCCAGTGAAGCTGCTGCTGGAGGGTATCTGATGTTTCAAATGAAAGTATTTTACACCAGTTTGGACTTTCTCCAGGCAACTGTAAATGAATTTTGGGACAGGGCAAAGTCCTACAGCTATCTCTCTAACTCAATCATCATTCTTAGTTTGCAGCATTTGATACATTTTTTCCCACCTTAGGAAAACATATCATTGTAGGCACAGTACATATTCCCACCAGGTACTTTAACATAAGCTGTTAATGACTTGTGACTTCCTTATGCAGTCAGGCAGAGAAGACTTGTTTCACGCTAAGCAGGTAAGCAAAATTTAAACCAGATGGTTCCAAAAAGGAGGGGCATTGAGAGAAGCAGGATTAGCATAATTTTATATACCTAAGCAGAGGGGCCACATCATTGGAGGAAAATAGGAATACTTTGACAGCCTTCTGTGCTCACTCAGGAGACAAGAGAAGCAGCTCACCATCTGGAGTCCTAGAAAAATGTTGTCAGTTAGGAAGTTCTTGGAATGACTTATAAACCTTGACCTAGACCATGCATTTAATATAACAAGGTTCTGGGTCAACTTCTGGCTTGTACAGTTGGACCGTAAAGACACACTGAGAGGCATTAATCGTGTAATAAGGAGAAATCACCCATAAGAATACAGCTTTAAATTTCGTGAGCTATCATGTGAATCCAATTTCACCCGCCTATCCAGTTTGAACAACAGAACTACATGGATATGTGGATTTTGAGTTGGAGCAGAGTGACGGTGCAAATGAAAGCTACTCATAACACTTTACCAGCACCTCACTTCATTTGAACAGGGAGCAAACTGGTATTTGAAATCAAACCTAAATCTAGTTCCAGTAATTAAAGGGATCTTTTGAATCTCCTCCTCAGTGGCAAGAGACTCTATTTACTAGTTAATTAAAGACTGTTTCTTAAGCCCTTTCAGAACAGACATTAAAAAAAAGGGTGAGAATGCAAGGCTGCAATTATTGGTTAGGCAAAGATTTACATTTATCCACTAGCACATATGTGCCTGTGTTTTGAAATGTCTTGGTTTTTTTGATACAGCTGAGGGTGAGAAGGAAGGCACATGTCTCCTAACAGTTTGTGAACACAACTGAGCTTACCAGAGCCCCATGTTCCAGCTGGCGTGGGTGGTGGTCTACAGTGTGGGGGACCCTGAGCATACTCCAGATGTCTATGGACATACTGTACGAGAGGAGGAAGGACAGTGAGGGACAGATTAGAACAGCTGCAATATTAGCACAACTTTATGACTATCAGACCAATCGAGGAGAAGGTATGTGTGTGATATCTTTATATGTCAACATTATTTCACTTTGAACAATTTTTTCTATGTTTCATTCTAGCCATTGAGCTTATTAATTTTCAGAGTAAGGGTGGTCCAGCAGAGTGGATGCTGTTTAAGGCTCTGGAAGAGAGGATTTATGTTTCTGTCCCTGTCACAAAGTTGCTTTGTAACCCCACAGTGTATGACAGCACAAATTACAGTTTACGTGGTTATACTCCTGTGACTCTCTGTACTGAAGTGATCGCTCAGTAGACTTACTTCACATAACAAGATTTGCTATCCCTCTTTGCCAATGCACAGCATGGAGCCTCCCCTCATGGATCTGTTATAAGAGCAAATACACTAGAAGTCATCTGGTTTCTGGGATCCATTTCAGTGGGTTTCAAATGAGTTTTCAGCCAGAGGAACATGTTTGGGCTGTTCTTAGATCCTAATGCTAAACTGTAAAATCAGACTTTCAAAAGCCAGGATCTTAGAACATTTTGCTAATTCATCTAATTAGTTATAGGTAAGTTCTTGCAGATCCAGTGCTGAATTCTCTGTGGGATGTCATTCAGTCGGACAGAAGTGAGTCCTCTTCCTACCCTAAGCCTACAAGCAGCACAGTGCACAGGTCAGTACAGTCCAAGCACAAGCTGCTACTGCCTCATTACTATACTCTGATGCTCTACAAGGCTTAATTCCTCAGATTTAGAATAAGGTTATCTACAACCACACAACTGTCTGCCAGTCCAGGCCATGAACCAAAAAAGTGGTGGTCAAACCACAGTTTGTTGTAGAAACTTGCCAGTTCTCTCCAGTTTGTTGTTAGAAAAATTCTCCAACATCCTTCCTCATAAATGTAGGACTCTGAGCATTTGCAGTAGATTACTGCATAATATAATATAATATTTAATTTGATAATACTGCTCTACCTCACAGCTAGGATTAGAAAGATTTACTCAATTTCAATGCAGATGTCTGTTGTGTCCTATGCAGCTTCTTACACCATCTTTATCAGCATAAGACTGAGTGAATTCAAGCAGTGTGCTGACCACAATTGGGTGTTGCAAAGAACATCTGAATATGAGGGCAAGGGGTGCTTTGTAGGTATGCACCTGCATTTATACATGCACATGTACACACAGACTGCTCTGCTCTGGTTTAGAGAAGTTGAGGAAATGTGAGCATAAAGGCAATGTAATGTTTTGGGTTTTTTTCTAAAGGAAGCTAATTTTGCAGTTTTCTAAAAACTCTGTTCTTACTTATTCCCCTACACTCCCCAGTTCTCCCTTCCCACAAAAGTCCCATCTCCTGCCCAGGTGGTCCTAACCCTCCTGTGGAGGTGCTGGGGAAGCGACGCAGGCTCCAGCCCGGCACCAGTGGTACTCAGTGAGTTGACTTAACAGCAGGCACTGCAAGTGTCACACACCACAATGCAGCTTTATGAAGACAGCCTTCGACTGCTGTAATAGCTCAGTAGATAGGCACGAAACCAGGATAAAATCTGATACAAAATCATCTTAACCTTTTGCATGGTGCGCCTGAATTAGATGCCTTGTTTTTCATATGCTTAAATCTTGCTGAGTATTTTGGAATAGAGGCTGCGTAAAACGTTTCCAGAGACAAGGGCAGTTGTATGATGGTTCTCCCTATGGTGGTTGTGTTCACAGTCCTAAATTCAGCACAAAACTACACTACTGGTCTTCAGAGTGTCCTCTGACTTGTTCCTGGCTCTTGCCATCTCATAGCCATTTGCTTTTCCAGCAGGCATAGTCTCCTATCTCCATTGGCTTGAATGTCTCCCTGTCCTCTGTATTACAGATGTGGCTGTTAGGAAGTTTCTTTCTCTACCACCCAGGTTAGCTTTTGGAAAGCTGTACCTCAGTCTCCTCAGCCCTTCCTACACATCTCCTTTCAGTCATTCTGCTTATTTAATCCTCCCTTTGGACTCCCTTCTCATCCATACCAGGGAAGTGTGACAGACAAGTAAATCTTCAGCTGTCGTCACTTCTCCCCCGGCGAGAAGAAGGACTGACAACCTGGCCTTTTCCCACGGCAGAGCAAACTAGAACCTATGGGCTACACGTTTGCCAGTAAATTAAACCACTAATCTGTTGTGCTTAACTGTTACAACAGGTCTAAGCATACTTTCTGCCAGGGCAAATTCACATTCTACTAAATATTACTGATTTGTATACATTATCGGTTGATTAGCAGGTTCTGTTCTTGTGAGGGGTGGTTTTGCCTCTTTGTTGCATACTTTCCAACAGGGATGATCTGTCTCAATTTGCTGATCGAAACCTGATCACAACCTGCAGAAGGCAAACCCTGCTGTGGTTAAAGTCGGCAATGTGCAATGCCATGCAGCTTGCTCTGTTTGTGTAAGTCAGTCCAACGCCCAGCATCAATCAAGAGGTGAAAGCTGCTGACAAAGGCCACCTTTCATAAACATTTCCTCATCCCACCACTTTCTCAGCCCTTTCTTTCTCCTCTGGGAAACAAGTAACCTTTTCATTTCGCTCCCAAATTCTCCCAAAAGTCTGTTTCCCAGCAGTACCTAACAAAGTCCCACCTTCCCTTTGGAGCACATCACAGTCTCCATCACCTGCTGGTGTCCAGAACAGTCAAATACTTATGAAGCCTCATCCTTCCATTATTCACAGGGCTGAGTATAGTGAGGTTGCAGAGCATCCCCTCTGCCCAACCCTGTCAGGTCCTGCAGCCACAGTCACATACAGCCCAAACCCCTCCTTGCTGACAGCAGGTACAGTTAAGCGGTACTAAACACTCTTTAGCCAAGGCTATTCAATATTCCATCATGAACCAGACATAAAACATGAGCCTATTCAAAGCATGTCTTCGGCATTTAGAAAAAAAAAAAAAAAAAGGCATGAGGCACCAGGTAAAGAAAAATTCTTTGTCTTAGCAAAGGGGGATATTTGTGAAGGCTGCTCTGGAAAATCGCCTCTAAAACATGAAGAAAGATGTCCAAAGAAAAGGAAAAGGGAAAGGCTTCTTTGGGCTTTTGTTTGCTTATGTATCAGTATGAGCTTTGAAGCTAGCTGTATATCTAACTAGTTGCATATCCTTGGGAGGGTCTCTTAAGCTCCGAATTTCAGTTCACAGCCACACTCAGCCGTCGCTTGGTGTTTCCCAAGTGACTCCATCTCCATGGAAACACAGGGGAGGACACCTGAGACGTGTTCTCTGTAATGTTGTCAACAATTAACATTTAAAGGAAATAGTATGATACAAACAAGGTAATTTGATTAAATTACATAAAGTTACAGTTGCCTCCAGATGGAGGAGACTTCTTCTTGTCCTTTAGAGATTATGTAAGCCAGTTGTTTCCAACCTTTTAGTCTTCATAATGAAAAATGAACGTTTTTGACTTGGTTCTACTGGATGTACATTTAAGATTTTTAGCAATAAGTGTTAGACCTTGAATCTCATTGTTTTTGCAGTCAGGAATGAGTCCTGACCAGAGAACATGGCTTTACATAATGCTACATTTTCATAGTGTGCAGACACTTGTGTAGATTTAAAAATGTATGTATTTGGGGGAGAAATAGTAGCATAAGAGGTTTTCAAGTTTCTCAAGCTAATAAAGAACAATTTTCAAATTAATTTAAATGCCAATCTCAACATCATCGGCAAGTTTTAGATGGTTGCATTGTAGGCAGAGAGACTCCAGATCCTGAACACCTCCAGCTGGGCTTTTGAACAGAAGGCACCCTGTTGGGAAGACTGCAGAGAGACTGTGTATGATCAGAGGAAAGTTGGACTGGATGTGCACTGATCAGATATACCTCGCAGCTCTCTACATTTCATCAATCCCTTTGAAACTATGGCCAATATCACTGTGGTCATGGGTTTTTTCATGCAAAGGGGGAAAAGTGATCATCTAAGACTATTTTAAGCATGTTTTTAAGTGGTGGATATTTTGAAGAACTAACATTCAACTTTTTGTTTGAAAATAATTATTGTTTTTCAAAACAGGGAGGGAGTGGTGGAGGGTGGACAAATACAATAGGTGGAAGGCTGTGGCTACAATTCATGGAAAAAAGGGAACAAAGATAAATCTGAGCCTTGAATCTGCAAAGGCTGTACCCTACAAAATTCTCACTGTTCTGGAGATCTCTTTACCCACATAGACCTGTTTGAGCGAATGCTTGTGGACAGTGGCCACAGTCAAAGAAAACTCCACATTTGTCCAGGTTGTTTGGGTTTGTGATTTATTTTTTTATCCCAGGAATACTGTTGGAAGTATTTACTCAATGCCAGAAGCACAGTCAAAACAAAACAGAAGCAACCAGTTCTCTCTTTCTGATCTATAGCACATGCTAACTAATCCACTTTTAAATAACCTGTAAAGCAGCAGTTAACTGTCTGGTGGCCTGTCCTGTCTTCACAGCAAACTGTTTCTGTAGCTTTGGTTTCATGATTTAGCTAATAACATGTTGAGGCTGAGCAGCATTTTTTCTTTCCAGACCCTCACAGAAATATAAGGTATTTTGCTATGACTATCAAGTTAAATAAAAACAATCTCTTGATTTTAAAAATCCCAACAGCACCATTGTTGCCACCTTCCAGCTGCACAACATTGTGCATGTGTTTTTTTGAGAGTGAGTCCAAAGTGTAGGTGCCTTTGTTGATTATTTGCATTTCATCTCTACACATTGGGCTGGTGAATAAACTCTTTTACTCTCTCTGTCAAACACAATACACTATTTACCCACTTGCTAATAAACTTATTCCTCCTAACAAAGCCTCTCATACCATTGTTCTAGAACTTGCAGCAACACCTCGCAGCCTACAATAGATCGGTGCCATAACAATGCACTATTAGCAAGTTTTGTACTTTGTTGACTATGGGTCTACGTAAATCCTGCTCCACACACCCATTGCTTACTAGTTTCTTTGTGAACACTATGTTTACCAAAAAGATACAGAATACCATTTCAGCTTCTGGCAAAAAGGGACATTTACCAGATAACAATGAGAAATATTTTCCTTCCTAACCTTACATATTTGAATGTATTTGCTAGCCAGCTCCCCCACCCCAGATATTATCTAATCTACCTCATCCATTGGCAAGATATATTGCCTGTCTGTAAAATGATACTGATTTCTAGGTGTCTGCCTTATCATAAAAAGGCAATCCTTATTTTATTACATCCTGAAAATACATTTTAAGTGGCAGAGCAGCAGACTATATCTCTGAAGCTCATACACATGTTTAATATAGTAAAAGTCCCGGCGAAAGAAAGGACAATACATGGAGTTTGTTATTTAATAGATACTTCCTGTTCCACAAGAGATTCTAAATTCAGTAGCTATATTATTACACATTATTCTCATTTTAATTTAGTATGAAATTTTGGGTTGATGGGCCATAGCTAGCCTCTACTAGCTTATGCAAATCATACATGTTCATTATAAACAACTTCAATAAAACATCCTTTCTACTACAATGCCATTTCAGCAGATGATTTAGAAAAGATAAATATTTCTCTGTGCTTAAAACACAGCTGAATTGAAAAATTGTTGTCAATGACCCGATGGGAGAGCGCAAAGACATACCCAGACCCTTCAGAGCACTGCCCCATGACAGCACAAGAGACAATGGGCACAAATTGAAACATAAAAAATTCCACTTTAACATAAACAAAAATATGTAATCGTAAGGGTGGTAAAATAATGCCACAGCTTTCTCAGAGATCATCTGTAGCATCTCTACCTTTGGAGATATCCAAAACTGACTGGACATGGCCCTGAGCAACCTGCTATGGCTGATGCTTCTTGGATGTGTGATAGAGGCTGGACTGCACCATCTCCAGAGGCCCCTTCCAACCTCAGCCTTTCTGGGATTCAGTGACTGTGTGATGCTTAAACATGCTGGATAGGCGCTCATTTTCAGCTCTTTATACTAATAAAACTATATTTTTTTTATTATATGCACTGTTTCTGAGGTCCTATGTGACTTCAGGTCATGGGTTGAGATCTTCTGTCCTTTTCTGCAGACTCAGGTGATAAACGAGGTCGAGGCAGAGCGTTTCTCTGAGCTGTGGCTGCTGGCAGACAGGGTTGCCCTGAGACTGGTCACAAGCTGCTGTGGCAGAGGCTGTACTCAGTCTAGCTGACTTCAAGGATACCCTTCCATATCCAGGAAAGCAAAGAGACACTTCTCAGGAAGGTTAGTTATGCCATATGTGCCTGCTGCAGGGTTTCTTGCAACTGCTCTGATGCCTTCTATAAGGTGGTTAATTCATGCACGATGCTAAACTAGAGTTGCTGTCTGCCTCAGCCTGATGGTATCCCTAATTTATGCACTTGATCCCAAGATATGCCCAGTGCTAACAGCGCATTCACTGAGCACATCTCCACCAGAGGTGCTGCTGGTGTCCAACAGCAACAGAGGGTGGGTGGATCACTAGTTGTCACCGTCATAAGAACAGAAAGAAATAAATTTAAAACTTTTGCATCTAATTCTTCACAAATATTGTGAAATCTCAGACTAGGCTGTCAAGATCATTAAGTAGCTACTCTCTTCCTATTTATTAAAAGAAGAAAAAGTAATGCCATTTCCCTCTCTGCCAATACAGTTCTTGGCAACCTACTGGAAAGTACTTTACACTTTTTTTTTTTTAAGGCACACACCAGTGTTCGGACAGGGGAAATTTCAGTGAACACAGAGTATGTTTCTGCATTTTATCCAGCACAACTAGAAAAGAATACTAAATAATCACGGAATCACAGAATTGTCAGAGTTGAAGGGACCTCTAGAGATCATCTCGTCCAACTCCCCTACCAAAGCAGGATTGCCTAGAGCACAGCACTCAGGACTGCATCCAGGCGGGTCTTGAAAATCTCCAGAGAAGGGGACTCCATGACCTGCCTGGGCAGCCTGTTCCCATGTTCTCTCACCCTCACCGTAAAGAAGTTCTTCCTCAGATTTGAGTGGAACTTCCTATGTTCCAGCTTATGCCCGTGGCCCCTTGTCCTATCGCTGGCAACCACTGAAAAGAGTCCGGCTCCACCATCCTTCATCCCACCCTTTAGATACTTGGAAACATAGGTGAGGTCTCCCCTCAGCCTTCCCCAGCCTAAAGAGCCCCAGCTCTTTGAGCTTTTCCTTGTAAGGGAGGTGCTCCATTCCCTTAATTGTCTTGGTTGCCCTGTGCTGGACTCTCTCCAGTAGTTCCCTGTCCTTCTTGAACTGGGGAGCCCAGACCTGGATGCAGAATTCCAGTTGTGGCCTCACCAGTGCAGAGTAGAGGGGGAGAATGACCTCCCTTGACCTGCTAGCCACACTTCTCCCTATGCTGCCCAGGATTCCATTGGCCCTCTTGGCAACAAGGGCACATTGCTGCCTCATGGAGATCCTGCCATCCACCAGAACCCCCAGATCCTTTTCCTCAGTAGTACTTTCCAGAGATCCACCCCTAACCTAGATTGGTGCCTGGGGTTCTTCCTCCCCAGGTGCAGGACCCTACATTTGCCCTGTGGAACCTCATGAGGTTCTTCTCTGCCCAGCTCTCCAGCCTGTCCAGGTCATGCTGGATGGCGGCACAGCCCTCTGGAGTGTTGGTCAGCGCTCCCACTCTGGTATCGTCAGCGAACTTGTTGAGGATACACTCTGTCCCCTCATTCAGGTCATTGATGAAGATGTTGAACAGGACTGGGCCCAGTATTGACCCCTGGGGGACACCGCTGGTTACAGGCCTCCAACTTGACCCTGCTCCATTAATGACAACCCTCTGAGTTCTGTCACACAGCCAGGACTCAATCCACCTCAATGCCCCCTCATCTAGCCCATACTTCCTTAATGTTCTAATGAGGATGTTGTGGGAGACAGTGTCAAAAGCCTTGCTGAAGTCAAGGTAGATGACATCCGCTGCTCTCCCCTCATCCAGCCATCCAGTTATAACGTCACAGAAGGCTATCAGATTGGTCGAGCATGATTTACCCTTGGTAAATCCCTGTTTACCACTTCCTATAACTTCTTGTTCTTCAATGTGTTTGGAGATGACATCGAGAATGAGTCACTCTATTATTTTCCCAAGGACAGAGGTAAGACTAATTGGCCTGTAGTTCCCTGGGTCCTCCTTCTTGCCCTTTTTGTAGACTGGTGTGATATTTGCCTTCCTCCAGTCCTCAGGCACTTCTCCTGTTCTCCAAGACTTCTCAAAAATGATGGAGAGTGGCTCAGCGATAACATCTGCCAGTTCTCTCAGCACTCGTGGGTGCATCCCACCAGGGCCCATGGACTTGTGGATGTCTAGTTTGGCCAAGTGGTCTCTAACCCAGTCCTTTCCAACAGAGGGAAAGTCTTCATCTCTCCAGACCATCCCCCTTGTCTCCAGGGTCTAGGGTTCATGAGGGGCAGCTTTGGCAGTGAAGACTAAAGCAAAGAAGACATTCAGGAACTCTACCTTCTCTGTGTCTTCCACCACCAAGGCACCCACCTCATTCATCAATGGGCCTACATTTTCTCTAGCCTGCCCTTTTTATTGATATACCGAAAAAACCTCTTTTTGTTATCTTTAACTGTGTTAGCCAAGTTAGGTTCTGCTTGTGCTTTTGCCCTTATAATTTTTTCTCTATGTATGTTCACTACACCTTGATACTGCTCATAAGTAACCAACCCCCTTTTCAAGAGATTGTAGATTTTCCTTTTCTCCCTGAGGTCCAGCCAAAGCCCTCTATCTAGCTAGGCCGCTCTTCTTTCCCGCTCATTTTATGGGACCTGGGGATTGCCTTCTCCTCCGCTTTTGAGAGCTCGTCCTTGAAGTATGACCAGCCTTCCTGGGCACCTTTGCCCTTCAGGACTGTCTCCCAGGGGACACTCTCAACCATGCTCCTAAACAGGCCAAAGTCTGCCTTTTGGAAATCCAAGGTGGCAGTTCTGCTGGCTCCCTGTCTTGCTTCTGCAAGAATTGAAAACTCTATGATTTCATGATCACTCTGCCCAAGACGACCTCCAACCTTTACATCCCCCACAAGACCTTCTCGGTTAACAAGCAGCAGGTCCAGTAGGGTGTTTTCCCGGGTTAGCTCGCTCACCAGCTGTGTTAGGAAGTTGTCTTCCATACACTCTAGGAACCTCCAGGACTGTTCCCTCTCTGCTTCTCTGCTGTGTTATATTTCCAGCAGATATCTGGGAAGTTGAAGTCCCCCATGAGAACAAAGGTGAGTGATTGCAAGAGCTCTGCCAGTTGCTGATAGAATATTTAATTGATTTCTACATCCTGGTTTGGGGGTCTGTAACAAACTCCCACCATGATACCTGCCTTGTTTGCCTTTCCCTTGATTCTAACCTATAATAATAAATTCTAACAAATCTAAACCTATTAAAATTGTATTGCCTATATGCTCAGTGTTAAGTTGCTCTCTGTCTATTCTGTTGTTCAAACACTCTTAGGAGCAGTTAGTCTCTGTTTGTCACAGGAACAATCTTTTTTGATGCCCTTAATTGAAAAATTAAAGTTTGGCCATTCCTTAAGCCTTTATATAAGTACCTTGCAGTGCTCCATCATGAAGTTGTTTCCTATTAGCACAGGCCTCAATTCTGCAAGTGACACATGCTAACATCATGGTCTCTGAGCGAATCCACTGTACACAATAGGAATGCTCAGACTTTGTGAAGTTCAGCGCACACACACACACATATGCTTGCAGTGTAAAGGTTGTATCTGAGATGACAAGGGGAAAGCTAAGGCATTTTATAGGCCAGCTTTTAACCAGAATAGCTCAACAAAAATAGGAAAAGAAGTCTTCATCTATTTTAGAGATCAAAAAGAATCCATTGTTTACTATTTCAACTAAATAAAAAAAATTACTCTTACTTCTTTTTATTTAAACATTCTTGTTATGTGGCTTGACTGTACAAGCCATCCAGTTTACCTCTGAATTTTTGATGCCCATATCACAGTTTTTAATTTATTTTTTTAAACCATAAATATTTTTCCTCCTTGCAACTTTGAAGTGGATTAGAGCAGGAGAAGGAGATGACTTGGTCTTTCAAGGACCAAACTAGCTGCAAGGAGCAAGAAAATGTGCCTCAGCTGCATCTGTAGTTATCTGAAGTTGAGCCTCGGTGTAAAGTCAGGATGCAGAGCTGCATCCTTAGTTTCTCATGCTGCATTCATCTCTGAGCCGTCTGTCCGCCAGGGCCAGCAATTACAGGAAGGTCATTTCTCCCCATTTTCTGTCCATAGTTCTGGGCAAGCAATGCCAAGCAGAAGCTCAACACAACCCTGAACAAGGCAAAGGCTTGAGAGGAGCATGCCCTACCCTTTCCTAAAAGCGAGACAGACCATAGATACAGGCTTTTGATCAATAAGGCCATCTTTTATTATAGCATCATATTAAAAAGCCTTTTAAATAGAAACACCCAAATGAGTGGCATGAGGTGAACAAAGTGGAGGGGGTTGGACAAAAATTTTTTGGAGGAAAAGCATGACTCAGAAAAAAATTTATTTTTTCCAGAAGCCTTGGCTGCTAATCCAGCAACTGTGAGCACTGAAGAAAGCCTGCAAAATCTCCTTTGAATCCCCAGGAAACTCCTCACCATCTAGGAGGCTTTGTGTTAGGCCTGCTCCAACTGAAAAAAAGCACCAGTATTTCTCAAGGTGTCACGGTCACCACGAATGCTATCAATGCCTCCATCCCTGCCTCCTGGATTGCACATCTAGAGCATATCCCACAAGCAGCTGCTTTTTACTGGAGTAGATCTCCCTCCAACCCACAGTGCCCAGCTCCCTGCAATGCTGCAGCCAGGAGGACACAAGCAGGTGGGTTTCCTGGCAGCTGCCAAGTCACACTTTGAAAAAAGGTTCCACTTTCATATAGGAAACCAAGCAAACCAAGTGTCCACTACAACGCTATTGGAAAAAAAAAAAAAAAAGGGCAAAAAAAAAACCCTCAGTGAGAAAAGACAGACTTACCTACTTTGTGTCTAATGAGGTGGCATTTTTATTTGGGTGGGAGGTGGGGAAGAAGGGAACTCTTTCTATCAACTCCAATAGATTTGTTGAAAATGCAAAGTAGCTAATAAATCCCCCCCAAACCCCCTGGTTACAGGGATGGTGTTTGGATGCCTACTAGCAGGGCAAGGCAGCCCCTGCGAGAGGGTCTGCATGCACCCAACTGTTCCAGAACCCCATTTGCAGGATCAAAGATGAAAGGCATGCTTCAGCTAAACAGAAGAGGACATACATCAGCACTGATGACTAACCCTTTTAAAGCTAACAAAACACTAGCTAACACAACACATCGGATCTTACCTTACGACACGAGTATTTTCAGGGTTTTTGCAAAGTTAACCAGAAACAGCTAGATACAGGCCTGTGCCAAATGGGGTTGCAAACAGCTAATAGCCACGAGCCACATGAAAAAGGGGCCAAAGCTCTGCTATTCAAGTAGAGTGAGACAAAGGCAGATCCTCTGCAGGATTATCAGGCCGTGGGATACAGCTCCTAGACCCCATTCAATGGCAACACGTAAGCAAATGTAATCAAAAGCTTTTCACTTCCCTTCCTCCTAACAGCTTCAAAGTTTGCTGCTCTCCCTGTGTTACTGTGCGGGCTGGGGCAATGGGTCTAGGGGGTGTTTACAGAGAATCATAGAATCATCTAGGTTGGAAGGGACCTTCAAGATCATCTAGTCCAACCACCAACCTAACTGACAAAAAATAGATAAATCACTAAACCATGTCCCCCAGCACGATGTCAACACGTCTTTTGAACACCTCCAGGGATGGTGCCTCAACCACATCCCTGGACAGCCCATTCCAATGCTTGATAACCCTTTCAGTGCAAAAAATTTTCCTAATATCCAACCTGAACCTCCCCCGGCACAACTTGAGGCCATTTCCTCTAGTCCTGTAACTAGAGTTCAGTTCCTGTCGCCTGTGACTTGGGAGAAGAGACCAACCCCTGCCTCTCCACACCCTCCTTTCAGGGAGCTGTAAAGAGTGATAAGGTCTCCCCTCAGCCTCCTTTTCTCCAGGCTGAACAACCCCAGCTCCCTCAGCCGCTCCTCATAGGACTTACTCTCCAGACCCCTCACCAGCTTCGCTGCCCTTCTCGGCTCGCTCCAGCAACTCAATGTCTTTTTTGTGGTAAGGGGCCCAAAACTGGACACAGCACTCCAGATGGGGCCTCACCAGTGTTGAGTACAGGGGGACGATCACCTCCCGAGTCCTACTCACCATGCTCTTCCTGAAACAGGCCAAGATACTGTTGGCCTTCTTGGCCACCTGGGCACTCCACGGGCTCACATTCAGCGGGTTCTCGACCAACACCCCCACGTCCTTTGATGCCAGGCAGCTCTCCAGCCACTCTGCCCCAAGCCTCTAGCGCTTCATGGGGTTGTTGGGACCCAAGCGCAGGACCCGGCCCTTGGCCTTCTTGAACCTCAATAAGAAGTAACTTCACCCCAAAGACGGGGTGAAGGAAAGTAAGGGCTAAGTTGACATGGAAAGGAAAGCTGGACCACCATCCTGTGTGCCTAGGGCCGCTTCCACCAACCCACTGACCTCCTCTGCCCCAGCTGCTTCCCATAGCCTGAGCCAGGCACCACAGCCAGCCACTCACCCTAGGAGAAAATCTGCATTGCCTGAGTCCCTTCACAGCAAAACACAGGCTTTACAGGACTCTTTCCAGTATTTATAAGACAACATGTTTCCATTGTTTTGGGATGGAAAAGAAAGCCTACAGCCTTCAAAATAAAAAGTCCGGCCTGCATCTTTCGTTTCCTCAGTCACTCTCTATACTGGTAGGGGTGCCGAGGAGCAGGGTGACATTGTGAGCCCGCCGCCAGCAACTCCCCAAACCTGTCTGCTTCCTATCAGCACTCTTTAGCTAAAGAGTAACCACCTGCCTGAAAGAGCTATTGTCCCTCACAGCTCTGTAGAAAGCCAGCTCGTTTGTGTTCACCTTGTGGCAAGTCTCCCCTAGTTCTGTTAGTCCTGGGAGACAGCATCTCTGTAAATAGGTTAACCCCTTCTCAAGCCAATTAACAATGTGAATGAGATGACAAGTTTTCACAGCCAGTCTTGCAAAGCAGACTGACATCTCATTGACCAGTGCAGGACACGCAGTGGCTCCAGGAGAAGGTGCCAGGACACCTGAGGAGGCTCTGTTGTGATTCCTTTTGCATCTTTTGACAATTGCCCCATTCCCCAACTTCCTGGCCCAAGGCTGAGACTAAATATTTTTGCTCCCTCACAAACCTGTTGTTGGGACGAAATGGGATGAAAGATGTTGAAATCTCATGGAAAGAGCTGCAGACTTACAAAATCTTAATTTATATTTGTGACTCTGGTTTATATAAATATATAATTGCAATTAAGTAACACAGTCAATGGTAAACATAACCTCTGAATCTGAGCATGGGCTATGACCCATGAATTCCCCACAATGATTACAAAATATCTAATGAACTTCATCTAATACACAAGCATTAAGTAATTTACTAAATGTCTGATAAAATAAGAGCAGGATTAGTAAAGGGCCTGGCAGAAATTCCAGTGGCTTTGCCTCCTTCACGGCTCCCCATCGCTTCAGAGATAAAGATTACGGTTTCTAGGGTAACTAGACAGACACACACAAAAAAAGGACACATTGTCTAATTCGGCTTCCTGAGACTGTCAGAGCATTTTTGGGCCAGAAGCATAACCTAAACATGATTATGAAAGAAATTTGTAATTTATTTAACCATTTGTTTTAAATCACAGTCATGCCTCACATACATTTTCAGTTTTAAGGGTAATTCTCATATTTAAATGTACAGTTTCTAACAAATACTGACACTTTGAAATTCACAGACCATTATTAAAGACACATAGAGGACAGATGGTCCTGTTGTGTATGTGCATATGTTATCACTGAGGGAGTTAGTACTTTGCTTCATGACACACCCACACATAAATGTAAAAATTTGAATAATTTTCCTATTATATTTATGTTTCTGTATCATATATGCACATACGCATGCACAGATGATAGACCAGATTACCATTTCAGATCACAGCCTTTCACACTGTGGAAGGGAGTAAATGATGCAGGTCTTACAGAGGTGTAAGAGCCAGAAGTGATGATATGTTGGTAAAGTTGGTGACTAGTGATCTTTTAAAATAAAAGAAACTTAACTTTGTCTCATTTGGTATTTGCTAGCCAAGGGTATGGGCACACCTATGCGTTCCCACACAGACACTTGGGCTGTCTGTTTGTGACACAGCTCTGCTCCGTCTTCTGTTTCTGAAAACAGGAGGAGAAGACACCATACTGCTGCTGCAAAGCCTGCAGAGTGCTGCTACCTCCTGTCTTCAGGCACAGCAACTGTTCTTCGCCTGCCCGCGCCCTCCTGCCCTCTTCTCAACGCACTTCCAAAGCTTCTTGTCACGGCATCTGAAGAAGCAGCATGTCTCCACCTCTTCAGGACCCATCTTTTCTACTTATCCAAGTTCAGGGTGACTCAGAGATAGCATTCCTTCCTCCGCCTTCAACTGCATTTAGGTCACTAATGCTGGGTCAGACAACTTCCACCCAGTTATCCAGGACCTAAATGTGATGTTACTCAGATGTCCTGTCTGGGATAATGGCAATATGTTAAACTGCGCTCGGGAATGTTCCCAGGCACTGGAAGGTGATCATCCGTTCTGCTAAATTGTTTGAATAGCCCCGGCATTTTTTTGGCCCATGCAAACTTGCACTCCTCTGGAGCGTTCCCAGGCAGGGCTCAGGAGCCAGAGCACTCCAGCAGCCACCCCAAGCAGCTCGCATGCAGTCACCCTGTCTTACCAGGATGAGGGGATCCCCAAAGAGGCCATGGCTGTGTCATGCCAGCTGGTCTTTATGCCACAGACTGTTCCCAGGCATGTTCAATTTACTTAGAGCCTTTGAGACTTTTCCAGGTCAGGTCTGATCACCCAGGTACGTCTCATGGAGCTGTTCTCAATGCTAACGAGCGAATTCCTTTCTAATAATTCAAGGTATTTGGTATTCACACTTACCATGAATAGAGCCAATGCCTTGCAGGTGTCTGTTTTGCAGATTATCAGCTGTTTTAAATCTAAATGTAATTATCTGTTTTAAATTCTCACCATAAACATCAGACCTCCAGTATGAGAAGTCTTCCACGTTCAGAGCCAAGCAAGAGTTTGAATCCACAACAAAATCCTCCAATAAGTAACTGAAAGCCCTAAAAGGACACCAGTGAGTCACTCTACAGTGACAGTTATGGCTTCAAGTTGCGCCAGGGGAGGTTTAGATTGGATATTAGGAAACATTTCTTCACCACAAGGGTTACCAAGTATTGGAATAGGCTGCCCAGGGAAGTGGTTGAGGCACCATCCCTGGAGGCGTTCAAAAGATGGGTAGACATGGTCCTCAGGAATATGGTTTAGTAATTTTTATTCCTACTTCTTATTTATTTTTTTGTCAGAGTTAGGTTGATGGTTGGACTAGATGATCTTTAAGGTCCCTTCCAACCTAGATGATTCTATGATTCTACAGTAGTCTGTTCGTGCCCAGTGCTGCTGTAAGCATCCCAAATCCTGGTGAAATCCAAACCAAAAAAAAACCCAAACACCTAGGTTACTGGCCAGTAAAGAGCTTGCAATGAGCACTGTACCCAATTTAACCTCATCCTTTTCTGTGGGAAGGCTGATTTCTTCCAGTATCCTTTGAATTTCAAGACTCTCTGCAGTAAGTGTCCCACTCCCCTAGCCAAGACTGATTGCAAAGCCCTCAAACAGGTTAACTGAGCAGTGCTGAGGTCTGAAAGTCATGTAATACTGTGGCCCTGACTCTTTTGGGCAAATAAACACCCCAAGAAACCTGTGGCTTTCAGGGGGCAGCTGCAGGAATTTTAATAGGTAGATTAGAAGATTTCATAAAACTTAACCCTTGCAGAAATCAACACTTCTTGCTACTGCTTTGCCTTTCTCTATCTCTGCTAAACAAGCACTGCAATTTCATTTCCATTGCCAGGTGCTCAGTTACACAAGTCAGACTGCACAGGCTAGTGACGGCAACGGAAGGACCGGCATCCTCTCCGCACTGTGCTGTGACTTGTGGACACCTCCTTCTCTTTTACTTGCTCCTTCAGAGCTCTATAGGCAAAGGGGTGAGGTGACAAGCAGTGAAAGAACCCAAGCAAGGAAGAAAGGCCCCGTTCCTTTGCTCCAAAGCAATGGATGCACACCTGAGGAAAATCCTCTTCTAGGCAGGACAGCGGGTCAGTGCTTAGCAGTCCCGAGCAACTGAGCCTCCAGGGCGTGTGCGTGAATGACACATGCATGATGCTATTTTAGATGCATGATGTTATTTTAGACTTGAATGGTGGTCAGCAACAGCTTAAGGCAGAGAGGTGCTAAGCCAATATAGAAAATCAATAGCATTAAAAAAAAACCAAAACACACACAACAAAAAACCTAACCAGCCACTCTATACACAGAAAAATATAAATACGCTTAAAATATCAAAGAGTTTGGCTATATGTGTGCATTATATAGAACAACTGGGATTTTTTACACACAGCTAGCATTTTTTGCCTTGAGAATAATTAGGAAGGATTCAAGATGCTTAATTCTGCTTCCAAGTCATATCAGGCACTAGCTAAACTGTACTGCAAGCATCAACAAACTTGCATTTCCTGTTCTTAAATGTTTCGAGGCTCTCCAGTCTTAACTTTGAGATATAGATCATAGTAACAGCAGCAGAGCAGAACAAAGGGAAGGGAAGTGCAACTGAAGCAGAAGCTTAAACCAAAGCAGTAAACTGCATGTTGTCGGTGTGCTTTTATTAAGAAGACATGAAAAGGACATTATAAGGGATTCAAAGCATTTGGGGGCGGGGATGGAGGGGAGGAAGAGACAGCACTTGAAATAAACATTCCACGGAGAGAAAATCTCTAATAATTTATTGACCTTCAGTTTCACATTGTGAAAAAAAATGCAAATTTTACAAAACCTTAAGATGTAGTAGCAAACAAAAAGACACAACATAGACAATTTTACTTCTTCACTTGCACAGTTTTCTTTTAGCCCATGAACCACATCTTCAATATGTAGGAAAGGGAACATTATTCTGCTCTAATCACTCTTATTCAGACAGGTGTCAGACCTAGAGAAAAGGGGCTGCACAATTATACCAGAAGAGGAAGGCTGTCCTTTGTTATATGTTTCTACAGCAACCAGTCTGCAAAATAAGAGGAACCTTCCCGTCTTACGCCAGGGTTTTTGTGTGCACTCCGCTGTGAACTGCGTTTGCTTCAAAGTGTGGGGTGTTTTGCAGGACTGGAATGGTCAAGTAGCTAGCCAGGATTCCCACATCAATTCAAAGAGCAAGTGCCTAGTGTATTCCCTGCAGAGCCAGAGGCCCACCCTGACTTCAGCTTCCTTCAGCCTACACGCAGGAATTAATCGAGGACTTGAAAGCAGACCACAACTTTGGAAACAGCTGCAGAAAATTCATTCCCACTTTCGGAAGTTGCACGGCACTACAGAACAGATTTCATAAGCCAAGTGGCTATACGCTGTGCAGCTTCATGCCTGGACTCTGATCAGCTCGACAGAGAAAACAGGTCTCAAACCCATATGCCCCTTATTCAAACAAGGGGCTCCTGGGGACCCTGCTTCCTCGTGCAGCCACTAGCGCCTGGGGAGAGGACATGCAAAGTGCAGGATGTCCGATTTTATGCCTTCCTTCGCGCTCCCTGGAGTGATCCACAAGACAAAAGGCAACAGCAATTCAAGGCTGTTTGCTTCAACTGGGCAACCTGTGCAAGTGTGGGAATACAGAAAGGAGCCCTACCCTATCTAAGATATTTTGCTATTGCTTACAAGCCATCTAAGAGAAAAGAACAAGGCTGGGAGGGGGTGGGGGTAGGGGGGAAGGCTGTGGGTTTAAACATTTTTTCAATCTATCATCTCAAGAAATCAGTTTAACCAGAGGAACTATAACTGTTCACATCTAGGTGGGCCTCACCCTTTAAAAAACTGCTAACGCCTTCACTAATTAACCAATGTTCTCTCGGTATTCACAGAACTCCAAATACTCTATCTCTGAAATGTAAGGGTCTACTCCAAACAGCAAGTCAAATGTAAGGCAGCACAGAGAAACTTCCAGTGATCTGTGTAAACACTTTCAGATGACAAAGCTTTCACAAATACAGCTACATCACTGTCACACAGAGAAAGGCAAGCATCACCAATGTGACTATTTTTGTTTTGCATGCACACATGCAGCTGTTTACTTACACGGCAGCACACACCAACCATGTAACTGAATGTGCCAGTTAAGTTGGGCTCCAGAAACATTTAGGAAAAAACACAATACAATACATGCTTCATGACAGGATCTGGCAAAGAAAGCACCTGTGAAACATAAGCTTCTGAAATCCAGAAGAAAAAGAGTAGCTTCATCTCTGTCTCAAGACCAGACTGGTAAGAAACAAATTTATTTAAAAATCAAAGTTTGGTTTCTTAGGATTGTATCTATCGCTTCTGAGTGACCAAGTGTTTAAAGACACACCTGGCTAAGCAAAATAAAAGGCAGCAGAGTTTGAGGGCTATATTTAAGATTAAGAGGTTTGAAATACATTTTTTATCCCCATAAGAATTTTGCCAGAGCACTTGGGTCTTTGACATCTGGCCACTCAGATCATCATCTGAAATCCAGATGGATGAGGCAATCCAGTCAGTGCAAAATTACTGCTTGTCGTCATCTTTTTTTCTTTTTTTTTTTTTTTTAAGACTTCATCAGTAACCTATCTTGAGGTTTTTTTGTTTTCATTCTTGAATCACCATACTCCACTCACTCAGCTCAAGGTGGCTATATTGTAGGTATCCCTCCTCCAACCCAATAAATAA
This sequence comes from Tringa tobata, assembly GCA_033628505.1. Taxonomy (NCBI): domain Eukaryota; kingdom Metazoa; phylum Chordata; class Aves; order Charadriiformes; family Scolopacidae; genus Tringa; species Tringa tobata. The sequence continues at coordinate 205,376 of JAHREE010000311.1, read as the reverse complement.
ATAAATAACTTTGGACAATGACTTCATCTGGGCTTGGTATCCAGAAGCTCTTCCACAGTATTTGCATTGCAATCAGGAAGCTGCACAAAGAGAGAGCTGCAAGAGATTTTGGCTATTTCCAGATTAGAAATTGAAAGGCATGACCAACAAATGAAATGTAGCAAGGACACCATCTACAAGACACACCACAAGCAACCTGGGGAGCTGGTGGCCTGAGACAGCGACCTCCATGGCTTCTTCCTCCAGTACGCGTGTAATTTAAGATCCTGCCTTGTAATCCTTCCATTTCTGACCGGGAAGCCACCCCTGCCTCCCACCTCCAACTGTTACCCAACAGTTTTCTTTCTTTGTGCAGCAGAGCAAGTCAGCGATCACAAAATGTGCAAAACATACAACAATTCACACAAGCCCTTGCAACATGGAGACAATTGCAGGCATTGTTTCAGCATGCAAGCACTGAACAATAAATAACTAGATCTACAACAAATAACATAACAGGGATGGGACAGTTTGAATTACTTATAAATACAGGGAGGAAAGGGAACAAGGAGCGTTTGGGGGATGCCACTCGTTCCCCACTGTTGCAGAAACATTTCACCACCGGGGCTGTCCCTTATCCAGCAGAAGGTCACGGGCTGCAGAGAGGACACGGCAACGCAGGATCTGAGAGATGCTGTAGGCACTGCCCACAGCCACGCACGCTGCGGTGAGCAGAGCTGAGCAGCCACACCGCTGTATCTTCATCCACAGCGGCACCTCGCTGTTCCAGACCCGGCCTGCTTCCCCTGCAGCTGGCGCTGGCACTTCAGACCACCACAAAGAGAGGTGACAACCATTTCAAATTTCACATACAAGCAGCAGAGTCCATGGAAATCAAGTGCTGTGTGCTGCACAGCTCAGAGAAGTTCTGTCTCTTCTTTTTCTCCTTTGAAGGACTGATTAATATTGGCATTAATCCACAATTACTAGCACAAGGACCAGATCATAGGTTTGTCCATTCATATTTAAACCATGTGCTGAAGCACTGAAGACAGTTATTTTTCCTCCCATTCCTTCATGTCTAGGTTAGATAATTTACAAGGTGCAGATGATTTTCTCCAAATGCAAGAGATGCTGAATGATTTTTCTTCATTAAAATAATTTCTCCAGATCTGAGGTTCCAATCGTCTTCTCCAAATAAAGGAGTAAGCTAAAAGCATGGGAAAAAGCGGGGGGGGAAAGAGAGATAAGACTTAAATTGTTTTACTCAGACAACGTACCATAACATTTTTTTGTCAGATGTCAAAGAAAATCTCAAAGCTACACTCAGGATACAATTCAGCTGATGAGCTTCCCCACCGCACCACCACCACACTGTTCCTGTGCCAACTACTGATAAATAAGCCAGCCAAAACCATAATTATTTAGGGTCAGATTCCACCTTTATTGTTCTACTAGCCTTACTCAGCAAACCATCCTCCTGACCCCAGAAAGACTGTTTAATCATTAATTTAGTCATTTGAAACCTAAATCAAACAAGCCCAATACAGTTCACCATGATGGGCCCTGCATCTTGCATGCTTCAATTTTTCTGTGTTCCCCGAAAATCTCAAAGCCTTCTGGATTTGTTTCAAGCGAACATAACCTTGTGCAACTTCTCTTCCACAAAAGCCCACGTGAGCACTTAGTGCAGAGAGATCTTTCTCTCCCCAGGCCAAGGCAAACCTAGTTGGGGTGAAGCAGAAGGTGAGGTGAAGGTGTCTCACCCCAGTACACCATGAAGAATTCTGAATTGAATTTATGCCCAATATAGAAAAGGACATAGAATCCCCTTACTTAAAACATGTCTGCTATTCGTTACAGCAGAGGTCTGCATCATTTCTTTTCACACAGCAATGTACCATGCATCAATAATTCCATGCTAGTGTCCTTTATAAAAATTGATTATTCGATGAGAAATTCAGCCTTTGGATGCTGAGATTGTGCTGCACTTTTTCACTATGAAGCTATATTAAAACGCCAGCTTCCAAACCACCATCAGCTCATCACAGCCATTTCTGACAGCACTGATAGAATTCTAGGAGGCAAATCCTGCACCATTACAATGCAAAAGGAGCTCCGGTGAACTCACAGTTCATTTGAACATACTTCATTTCTCTCACGCTGTGATGTCTGAGAACAACAGGGATCACTCACAGGAAACACTACAGCCTACATAACAGGCCAGAGCATCAAGTCTCCTTGCAACTGTGGACTTAAAACACACCATCTTCACTACGTCTGAAAAAAGGTCTCTGTGCTTAGTGTTGACTGGTCTTTTCTAGACATTCTTAGGCATAACGTGCTATTCTTCTCACTGAAACACACTATCAACACTGAAGCCAAAACAATGTTCCCTATCATGGACTGACCTTTAAAAAATATTATAAACAATGCCGAGATGAAGGGAAAAAAAAATAGAAATCCCCAACCTACTCAAAAGCCCCAAGTTTGAGCAACACCACAGAGCAGACTGAAGCCTTCCTAAAAGCTGTCAGACTGGGGCCACACAGCTCCATGAAAACAGAGGGTAATCAGAAGTAATTTCCTTTTTGTCCCTCCCACCCACTGACAAAGCAGCAGGAGTCAGTACAAAAAAAACCCAAGCCCTACTTGCTGGATGAGCACACAGCACTGGTGAGATTTCAGCCTACAGCTGCATTCAGCCAGTTATCTTCTGAGTTAGTTAAGCCAGTTATCTCGCTTGTTAGTGAAGCCAAAATAATGGCTTTTAAAAAGATACTGCAGAGCAAAAGAAAGGGTTTTGCACCGTTATATTCTGAGGACTCTTATTCAAAAAATAAAGCACTCCCTCTCATGTAGTGTAAACTTCAGAACAATTAAGTCAGTCTCAGAAGAATAAGTCAATATTTTTCTTGGCACAGGCCTGAGTCCGAGCATTCAGTACTGCTGCTCTGATAACACTGAGAACTGCTGAAAGTCAGTAATAATAGAAATGAACTGAGGATGTCAAGACATTGTTCCCAGCTTGGGAGGAAGCCACCACACTGAAATCAGGGCTTCCATCTACCAGCTGTCGGGGGGTGCAATCACTCCCAGCACCCAGGATGTGGTTAAGTCCCAAGGGTCTGCCCTGCTTTCCCAGGGGTAAGTCTGGGAAAAACAAAGCGAGGAGTGGAGAGAGGGCAGCGTCTTCAAGACAACCAGCCACCTGAGACAAGAGCAGCTGAGGGCTCAGCACAGCCCAATTTCACACTAGATTTCCAGACTGACCTGCTGCTGTGCACGGGCCCAACCTCCTGTTCTTTCCTCAACCAAAGCTCCCAGTCAGCTGAAAGACAACCACCAGATGAATCCTCAGCCAACCACAGAGAAAGGAATTTCATGACTACCCTCCATGCCTAGGTATACACTTCTGTCTACTCTGCTTCAGAGTTTTGTATTTACTGCAAGAGTCAGGCAAATGTCTCCAGCTGCAAAAGACACCAGGAAAAAAGTACGGTCTGTCCCGAAGAGAAGAACCTAGTGAAGGCTTTACACACAAGCTGTTCTTCCTATTTTCTGGAGAACCTCCATCAGTCTGGACTTCTAGGTAACTTAGATGCAAAGGCAGAGCTCATTTAATTACTGCAACTATATTTATTTCCCTTCTTCCTTCTAACCTGACTGTCTTCATGGTTACACTCTACACTGTTCAAACCCCAAAAAACCCCACCACTCACAAGGCATGGATTATTTAGGATTAAGCGTGCCACTGTATTTGGTTGGTTGGTTGGTGGTTAACTGTGATTCTGTACTAAAGTCTCGAGGGTGGGGCGGAGGAAAAAAGCAACACAACACCAAGGGGAGTCTGCCAGACTTGTTGCAAAATACCCAGATTAATAGTTCTGGAAAATGTCTGTGACTAAGTGATGTAACTCTAGAAAAGATAAAAATAAGAAAAAATAGTAATAGTTGAAGTAACAGTAGTTAGCATGAAAAAAAAAAAAACCAAAACCAACTTTCAAAAATAGTATGTGCAGATACCAGATATATATTTTACTGGTTTTTTTTTTTTCCTTAATGAACCTTTTCTCCTGTCCTCCTAAAAATAAAAAATTCACAACAACCAAAACAAGAAAGGCCAAATTCAGGCTTGCTTGCTTGTGAAAAGATGCAATGCTGAAGTTGCACCTGGTAAGAGCTTGGACCATTATGTATAATTAAATTGTTTTGGAACAGTGTGTGCTATAGACTGGTAATTATTTTAGCCAGCAATATTAATTATATGCCTTCCCAACACTGTATCTAGTCCAATATATATGTCCATAACTATTTTGAAAAATCTGCATGTTAAAGTATATCAATGAAGCAAATGCAACATTCATCCATACAGGTGCAACCATGAGGTCTAGATGAGATGGAAAATTAGGCCTGAAGTGCCTGTAAAACACCTTTCATAAGATAGCAAGTTTCCCCAAAGGCTGTCTGCATGAAGAAAGTATGCTGTCTGCCTGGAAATTCAAGTGAATTCACTATCAGGCTTCAGATCAGAATTCACAGCAGCTTTCTGAGGCCCTGTTACTGGATAGATGGAGTGACCTGGCCTCTGTCGTCGGGAACACGGCACCGAACCCACGTTCAGCATGTATTTAGTATCAAAACACAGAGCAGGATTCCATTTCCAAATATTCTGCACTTCCACACCAGTAAAGGAGTGAGCAAAACCACCATTTTCAACATCTACATCGTGCAGGAAAAGGCTCTGTGAGGAGAACTGCCTCCAAGATGATTTAATGCTGTGATTCTAAGATACGTGGCAAACTACTTCCAGCATCTTGGCTTTGTCACAGACACGGTGCGTGGCTTACAGCAGCCCGTGAATACACGTCTCAGTTGCTCCAGCGGTTAAAATTGGATTGAATATACACATCCTCCTCAGAGCTGCTGGTGAAAAGCTTTGTGAAAAGCATTATTACAGTGGAATTCAAAGGTGCTATTTCTTACCTGATAATTTGGAATTGCAACACACACACAATTATGAGGGGAGGTGCTTCCATGTGCTGACAAACGCCGTGGGAATTAACGAATAGGGCACAGTTGTTATGCTGTTCCACACATCTAACGTGGGATCGTAGCAGTCCAGCGTTTTGCACCTCTGAATGCCAAAGTAGCCTCCAACCACGTACAGTTTGTTTCCCGAAGCCACTGCGTGGCAGCTCATCCGCTTGGCTGTCACATCCCCCACCTTAGTCCACTGGTACGTCTCGCTGTTGAACTTATAGGCGGAGCAGGCAGAGAATTCGGTGTCTCCCCCCATAATAAAAATCTGGTTCCCCAGAACAGCCGCAGCCGTGTAGCGCCAGGGCTGGGGGCAGGTGGCTGGTACCGTCCATCTGTTTTCACACTGGTCGTAGCACTGGACTTTGGGCAGCTTGTCATGGCTAACGCTGGTGCCTCCAAAAGCGAAGAGCTTAAGCTTTGCGCTGACTACCGCCGCGTTGCTTACTCCCTCTCGCAGCGGGGCAACCATGGTCCATTTGTTGGTCACGGGGTCATATTGTTCTACCTGCTTTAAGGATACAGAAGGGGAAGCTGGAAGGCAACCGGTTGCGGCGGTGTGTCCTCCTACGACATACAAACAGTGCTTAAGTTCAGCAGAGCCATGCCCAAACCTAGCTACCAGCATGGGAGCAGCCTTCGACCACTCCTCATGAAGGGTGTCGTACACCCACACGTCTTTGGAGACTCCATTTTCTGACCCTCGCCCCCCAGTGATATACACTTTGCAGCCTATGGCACAAGCACTGAACTCTTTCCGTGGGCTTGGTATGTCGGCCTTCGGAATGATCTCCTTTGCCTTTTGGTCCACCAGGTACAGCTTGTCACACATAAAGGTTTGGCCACCCAATAGAAAAAGCGAATGGCCGGTTTTACGGGGTCTGGCACACAAACTAGTGACCACTCCGTCATTCTGCAAGATCTTTAACTTGCATCTTATTGATTCTTCTACAATCTCTTTGCTTTTCCTTTGCTTGGTGATAAGTTCTTCCATGGCCACGTTCTCCATAAGGTATATAGCTGGCAAGAGGGCCAGTCTCACCGTCTGCAACAGCTCGGGCAGGTAACAGTGACGCTTACTCAGGTCATAGTTGACCCAGTTGATAGCTGACTCATATACCAGCCTTTCATCTTCAGTTTCTAATTCTTCACTGGAAAGGAGTTGCACTACCATGTCTTTCGGCAGCTGGAGGAAGTCTTCACTTTTACTGATACTCTGGAAGTTGCTAAGGCACATCCTCCAAGAGAGCTCATACAGCTTAGTGCACTGGTGAGCATCCGACAGCAGAAGCATGCCGAGACAGTTGGTGGGATGAAGGTTTTTCTCCAGAAACTCTGCACAAGCATCCCGAATGTCCTGAAACTCCAGCATGTCACCAGCCTCCAGCAGCGACTCCGCATTCTCCTCGTTGATGATAACCCTGGAAGAATATGCGTAGTCCAGAAGAAGCTCCAAGACTTCCGGGTGAATCGAATTGTGAAAGTTGACTTCACTGTCCTGGCTCTCCTTCAGCCCTCCGCTGAACATTGCTTCGAAATAGCGGCTGCAAGCAGCTAGAACAGCTCTGTGGCAGGGGAAGGACCTGTTCCCAGCGTGGAGAAGTACATCTGTAAAGAGACGCTGCTGGCGCAGAAGGTTCAGGTGAGTAAGGACACTATCAGCATAGGATGACTTGTGGAACAAGTATATGTTTATGGAGCCAGTGCTGGCCCTAGATTTGCGGTTTTCATGCATGCTGACTGACATTTTCTTTCACACCTGTAAAAGAAAAAAAAAATTAGGAAGATTAATGAGACAGTTAAATTCATTATTATTTTTTTACATACCAAAAAGGGTATCTATTATTCACTATAAGATGGGGAAAAAAGCGCCTTAATTTATAGATGAGTGGACAGAGAATTGCATCTACCTTTGGCATGTGTTTATTTTTTTGTAATATGAGTTTCACAAATGACATACTCCAAATTTGTTGCCCAAGAGCAGGTTTATCTTGGGAAACCTGATCTCCAACTTTCAGAGCAATACAGTAAGCAAGTAATTCAGAGGAGAAAGAAAAGGAACCAGGACCGATTTTCTCACCCTTCCCCAAACTAGACCAGCTGATTCATTACATATGTACACATGCACATGCTTGAAACATTCTCCTGTACTGAATCATAGCAGGAAGAGCTACCAGACAGAATACCTAAGGAATGTCAAAAGCTGCACGGGGAACAAAAACCTACTAATCCCATTAGGAAGCTTCCCTTTGGTGTAATGATTCCCTACGCAACAGCCGAGAATGAAAAAAAGGGAACTTTAAAATAAGAACCTAGCAACGATCATAAACCTACACTTGCGAAACCTTTAAAAAAAAAGAAACCAGGACGCGTGAATTTTAGAGATTACATCTTGAACCCTGCCAGCGGCCGCCCCTTGCAGTGATACAGCGTCTGCGCGGGTAGAGTCAGCAAAAAAAATGTGTTTTGACTATCAACGGGAGTCACCGAGGCGTCGCCTCTGAAGCTGCCTGGAGAGGCAGGTACCCCGAGCACGAGCCATTGGCTCGTCCTGAGGTTTGGAGGAGACAAAAAGCACGAGACACGTCCTTCCCTACCCTCTTCCTAACAAACGCAATGTCCTAACAGTCCCTGTTCGTGGAGGGGCGTGTTACTGTCGTCTGCCACGATACACAGCTCTACCTATGGTTACAGCAGCAGCCTTCCAGGTTTAATTAAGAGTCAAGCCAAAACAGTATGGAGCACAGGGGAAGGGAGGAATGTTGGCAGCCATATAAAGCTAATGGCCAAAAAAGCCACTGTGCAAGCAATAGGAGGTGAAGCACGCAGAGCCCAGTGCAAGCTGTGGCTGTGGTGGCTACTGTAATAATTTCACCTACCCCTCCCCAAACTGCAGAGAAAGCTTGGAGAAAGAAGAGAATCAAACTCTCCTAATTGCTGTGATATGCCCAGAGTCCCTTTTACTGCACCTTTAAGTAAGGAACAGGGCAAAAGCCTACCTGGGAAGCACCCAATGCTCAAAGTCAGAGCATGACCTGGGGCCACCTGTGTATGTTTTTAATGTGGATATACTTCCCTCTCTCACAGACTCAAACATTTTCATATTACTAAGCATGCTTAAGCAGTACAGAACTGTACAACTCTATTCCCACACTTCATGCTTCAAGATGACACAAGAGCTTTACATGCCTCAAAAAAAAAAAAAAGCACATTTTAAAATAAATATATGCATTTTTCTAGATTCATATGACCAGAGCCTTCAATAAAATCAAAACCCTACATGAATAATTTGAGTATCGGACTCAATTTCAGCACAACCAATTTGTGTATATGCAATACAGAACAGCTACAGATTAACTGCATCATAGCCAGTACCATCCTCCTGGCTACCTGTGCTAGAGAACAGAATAATTGATTCGTCACATCAAACAGCAAGTCTGAGATACACCTTTCCCTTCAGTCACAGCAGAAAAGCCCCTTAAACCAACATCAATTAAGGAACAAAGAGACACTATACTGCAAAAGCACCAGAGCCCGTTTACTTTAATCTGGAACATGACTTCCTGATGAAACTTAACTAGGATTGAAAAGCACAAGCACCACAGCTCAGAACACAAGGCTCAACCCAAAATCCTGCAAAAGAGAATAGAATCCTTCCCCTCAGAGCCACAGGGTAGAGTATCTGTCTCACTCTACTATGCAAAAGTTTGGAAAATTATTCTACCAGTGTTCCCTATACCAACATATCAAATGCACTAAGCACAGAAGATCTTAAGGAGGCTGGTACATCTTCACAACACAAATCCTTTTACAAGGAAAATTAAGTTACCTTTAATGCAATTGCATTGCCTTGCAAATACTCAGATGGCATTCAAGGATCCTGAGCACTAGTCTCAGACTAAAATTATCCACTTAATCTATAGCCAAAAAGATTATACTGACTATATACAGGTTGAAACCTGCTAAAACTCAAGGATTACAGAAAGGGTCATGGCTTGAAATACTAGCACATAAACAGTTTGGAGACGCAGATGGGAAGGTGAGCCCTTTACTGGCGAAGAACCATCATAATATACTATTATGATGCAGTGCAAAGCATTCACTGGGTCTCTACAGAGTGGCCTTTCTCACGTTGAGGACCTACTCCTGCAAGTTTTCCTTGTCAGGGAGAGGACAGGAGTTAAACCCCCACTGATCAGAGACAATGGAGTCACCACGATGCTCACTGCCCCCCCTGCCCTCCATCCCAACTGACTGAATGTATAGACACCGGAGTCTAGGCATGTCAGGGTCTCTATAGAAACACAGTTCCTCTCCTTTCCCCCCATGTCCAAGGGGGAACTCAGAGTATACCGAAAACTTCCTTCTATCATGCACAGAGAGTTCAGCCCCTATTTGGGCAGGTAAAGTTCACGTCAGAGGCTGCAAACGCAGACATTCGGATCTGTCAACGGGCTCCCTGCTCCCGCAAGCGCCGCTTGCTCAGCATCATTCAAAACGAGACCATAACCACAATAAAACACAGACAAACATAAAAACCCACCCTGCAATTACGAGCACGTTGGAGGCTAGTGAGCTACAGAACATATGCAGAGGGGAGGAACAGATCACTGTGTGTTACCCAAGCCCACCCACATCCGTACTAACAAAAACTGCAGTAAAAAAAAATATAATATTATAAGAGCTATTCTCAAACAGCTACCCAGTAAGGCATTCAGCATTTCACCCCACTAAAATAGAATACTTGGTCTTTCAGTGGGCAAGGCTATTTCTTACAAAGCACTTGCAGATTTCACGTATGCTGGTCTGTAACTGTTCCAGTCACATTGCTTTTATCACCACAATGTCATCTATTGAGAAGAATGCAAAGTATGCCAATTCACGTTTAAGATAAGCTAACATATTTCCCCAAACAGAACAAAGATACATATCTGTAGATATCTTTTTCCTCCACTGTGGCTGCTGAGATGAGTTCACACATGGACTACTCGAACAAACACCCTTACAAGCAACTATCATAATTTACTAACAAGCAGTGTTTCTGTAAACATGTCCTTTTGCAGTTTCTGACAATTAGCTCAGTTCAGAATCTTACAATAACATTAAAATGTAGAATGACATCTCTGATTTCTCTATTTGGTGTTGGAAATTATGCAAGCCTCAAATACTTCAGCAGAAGTAATTTACAGTCAGTGAGCAAATGTTCGTCTTGAATAATGAGTCAATTCCCTTCAGGCATTTTTTTCCTTAGAAATAATAATATTTGTATGTAAAAGACAAGAAGTGGTCAGTAAATTACAGATATAGATTTTATCTAGGAACAGAGGTTGAACCAAGACTTTGATTTATAATTACACTTCAACAGGCTACTTGTCACAGCAGCCCAGTAGTAAACACTACTTTAAGACTGAACAACAGCCTCCCTGCCCTACTTCTCAACAGCTCGGCAGCACGCAGGTCCCAGCCTAAATCAAATGAAAAATTAAGTATTTTCAAATTAGCGACACATCCCTGCTGTAGACTCATTTTAGGACGACTCCGTAATTACACGGGGGTGGCTGCGTTTTTCCTTGGAATCAGCGGAAGGGCTGAAGGAGGGGACATCGG
>JAHREE010000311.1:85167-189873 GCA_033628505.1 Tringa tobata | reverse complement strand
AAGATTTGCAGAAGGGTCAATTTGGCTATAATATAACTTTATAGATGCGGATAATGTCTGGAGTGAGAAAGATTTTCACCTGAGGTTTCTTAATCCTTAGGGGAAACCCTTGGAAAAGCCTGGCTATTGCATCTAGTCCAGAACTCACAATTCTGCATTATTCCAGCAGTATGGGCTTACAGAAAAGTAGTCTTGGGGAAAAAAGTATGTCTCAGACTACAAGGAGAAGCCATCCACTTAGCTTTTGTACATAATTCCGTTGTCCATCTTGTAATTTTCCAGTTTGTATTGCTAATTACTGCCCAAACCCTCTCTGTTACCTGGCTTCGTTTTTTGCCTATTCCATGTTGTTCTCCCTCTTAGTCAAAAAAGTAATTCCTGGTCAAAGAAGACAACAGTGATGACGACCCACTTTTGACCAGGTTTGATAGGCAAGGGCTCCCCGTTATTACTGGTATGCCAGCCACTTCCTACAAATAGGTAGAAGTCCTGCACAGGACTGGGAGTACCGCTGCGGAGCGTGGTTGGCCCCACTTCTGCCATCACTCATGGTGACATTCAGTAAAAAGTCGTAGCACCTCATTCATATATTCATTCTCAGGAGATTTTAATTCTCTGTGTGTACCTTTGCCGGCTATTCCCATCTCCCAACAGGGGCTCCACACAGGGAAAGGTCGTTGCTTCTCTCCAGGAGCTGTCTCCAGCCGGTGCGGGCTCCAGGCCTCGCAGCAGCTTCCCTTTGCTTCTCTCTTGCTAAGTAGCAGTGGCCCCCAGTGGCGACAGCTAAGCCGGCGTCTCAGTTCAAGTTTTCCCATTCCGTTAATGAAAAGCCTCCACGCTGTAACAGAAACTTGGCCTAAGGACTTGCCAGTTCTCCACATCTTCTAGTTCCGCAGGGACGGCGGTCCCGATCCTCCGGACCCCTCCCAAGACCTAAGCTTGGAACCAACACCACGCCAGTGAGACTCAGAGAATAGGGCTGTACCTTATATCATTCATTAATGATAGGTCTTTAAGACCTTTAAGAAGGTAATTTCAGCAGAGGACAGTGTGTCATCTAGGGAGACACCTAAATGATGGAGACTTTTTGCTTATCTTCATCTTGTATTTTAGTATTGAAAGCAGGAAGACAAAAATGTATTAATGCAAACATTCAGCTTTGGCTTTGTAAGGACAGGAATACACATCTAAGTAGCTATTCTTACATTCATAAGTAGCGCTAGACATTTAAATACAAGGGATTTATGGACTTTTAATACTTAAGGACTATTGAAGGACTTTTATTCAATGTGTTTGAGGACGAGGATTTTTGACATGGGGTGGGACACGTAGCTTCTGGTGGTGCAACTTTGAGTCATTCAAGTCTGAAAACACAGACATGTGTGCCTCCAAAAAATTTGCATTTTAGCTTGGGGACTTTTTACACCGTTCCTCTCACTTAGATGCTATTTTGCCCTCAAGTCAGAAGGGAACTAGCTCTTCACCTCTTCAAGCCTGCTGAAGAGTCAAGCCATATACCGACAGATGCCAGAAAAAGAAGGCAATGTGTAGGAGCTGAAATGCCCTGGCTGCGTCTCAGACTTAATAGAGAGCTTTGGATTTCTTCAGGTGGATAAGAGCAAACATGAGAGAAAAACTTTTTTTGCTCCTTCTGTTTTTCCGTGCCCAGGGGACATTGAGCTAATCTGCTCTTATGGATATATGGGTAGATCAGGACCTTAAATCCAGGTAGCTCACCTGCCAAAAGTTTATGTCTCAATGCTACTATCGTCCACTGCACCAAATTAAAGTGAGCCAACAGATGTCTTCTAATCATGCTTTCCACCATCATGTACATACCTCTTAGAGGACTAGTTTCCAAACTACAGGCCATGAGGTCATGGGAAGTGGTCCACAGAACCTCAGTAAACTGTAAAGTTTATATTGTTTCCAATTCAAAAAGTTTGATGATAAGAATGCATGAGAAATTTGGAAGCTTAACATGGTTTGTTGGGGACCACTGCTTTAAAGAGACAGAGAGTACAGAATTTCCTGATTTTTATGGGTTTAGAACAAATCCGGGCAAGTATTTTAAAGCAAACTTGTTTGTGTAAGTATGGGTTTATTAATTTTCCTGCTGAACAATTCACCACAAACATCTGGAACAGCATTATTAGTAGTTTTGAGGCCACATTAATTCTGGATGTTCTTAAATAGCATTTTTACAGATACTTAAGAACACTTAAGAAAGGAACACTTTTGAAGGCTCTTGGCAGAACATGAGAAGGTTAAAATAGAGTCTCAGTTACCTAGTCTATTCTGTGAAGCTTGATGACTGTGAGGACTAAGTAATCTGATTCCAGACATTTTAACAGAATGAAATGTGTCCTATGGAGCTGGTGTTTCTGTGGTTTAGATCTAACTTTTGAACGTGTTGCCTACAGCAGGGGTTGTTTCCCAGGCATTCTTATACGCACAAGTAGCTTCAGTATCCTCATCAGCCTATGTCTGTTTAATGAGAAGGACTTAAAAGGACACATTTGCTTGTTTTAAAAGACTTGTTTATGTACTCTCTCAAAGCCTTTATTTGAGACTTTATTGTTCTTGTGTACAAAGGAAACCAGTGAATTGGATCCTGCCACAGAGCCTGTGTATTATACAAAGGTTTAAATCCTTCATGGTGTTGGTTTGAATTTTTTTTAATCTTTTTTTATAAGCAAGCCTTTGTAGAAGATGAATTCACTGTCAGTGCACTTAGATCTCCAGCAAAACCTTTTTTAAAAAGAAAAAACAGTTTATGCGTGAAGAAACGTCACATCATAATAGGCAAAACCTTGCAAGTTTCACATTCAACAGTGAGAGGAAACTAGATTTCTTATGCGAAATGCAGTCTAAAAAGGCCTGTTACCTCTCTGCTCTAAATGTTAATTTGGATGATTTAGTTAAGCCCGAGGTAAGTAGCAGGGCTTAAAATTTGAAGAATGTGTAGTGCGGACAAAGCTTCAAAACTTTCTCAATACAGTCAATGTGTTGTTTACTCTGGTTATTGATTTGCATCTTCAAAGCTCTGCTTTATTTTAAGCTAATGGAGTTTAATTAGAGATCTGATTGCTGCTGAAAGTAGTAAAAATGAAACTGTTGATGCTTTATTTGAGCTAAACATTTTCTGGCGATTTTCCCAACCTCCAGGACATGTCTGAACATGTTTTTACTTTACTACCTGAAGGAGCCACTTGGCATGTCAACATATGTATATTTTGGCTTAAAGAAAAGACAGTAGTTTGGAAATACAAAAGACAGCTTCTGTCTTTTGTAACAGGTCGTGTGTTAAGATGTAAAAGAGGTAATACATTATATTAGAAAGAATTTGAAGTGCATAGTTGGAAGATAGTTAACCGATCACTTGGGCTTTCTTAAAGAAATGTATTTAAGGTTTTAGTTAACAGGCAATTTCCTTTTCAGAATCTACTTTCATCTGTATGTAAACTTAGAATTTTGCTCAAATAGAATAACAAAACCTCATGACTCACCACATCAAATAATTGATTGGAAGAAACATCGGGATTTCCTTACAGGAGTAATGCGCATTCAGCTGTGGAAGCAATCATATCCTAAGCTGGCTAAAAGATCAGAAGATTCCCATTAGTACATTCTCGAGGTATCTTTGAAATTCATTGCTTATTGTGATAAACTGCACACGTCACAATCATCCTGGGTAGAAAAATAGTTGCAAGCTTTGTCATATCGCAATAAACATATGGGGGCAGGGGCTGGCAGCCTTAAGACGGTGGTCCTCACATCGCAGTTGTCAAGCACACGTAAATGGATTTTGTAGTTCAAAAGCAATACTTCACCAAAATATCCAAGCAGATATCTCTGAAGTGCTCAGTAGCTTGTGTGAAATGCCAGTACACTTATGGCATGCACACACACACACAAAGCCCAGTTTATGGTATGCATAAGCCCAGCCAGAACTTTTGTTGGTACATGTGTAGTCTCATTTTCTCAGCTGGAAACAAAAAAATGAAATTTATGGATGACCAATTATATGAAAACTCATCAGATTTGGAAATCTGGCTTCAAAAATTTCTAAAGCAAATTTTACATGTTCATTGTTCATATGAAGATTGAAAATACTTAAAACCTCAATAAGTGTTAATACAACTGCAGATTTTAATGCAAATGAAAGCTGCATGCATATGCAAACAGAATCCTAAAATTTGCCTAGAGGATTACCTGAGCTCCTATGACTAAGATACTTTGGAAAGACCTACTGTTCTCTTCTACTCAAGCTTTCCTTCTGCTGTGGGTCTTTGAGATTCCAGTATGTTAAATGGGGAGAAATCTTTAAGGAACAAAATATATGGCAAAATTCATAACTGGTTTCATCAGATGCCATTGATTTTCCCAGATCACAGTCAGATCAAAAGAAAAAAGAAAGATTAAAAAAAACCAACCAAACAAGAAACAACATGGAAGTCTCCTTTTCAGTTCCACAGCAGATTCCATACAGTTTTTATACAATCAATCAACAAAATTATGTTACTTCTCTAAGCAGGTCTAGTGAAGATGTATTTCTGCAAGAGAGCTGTGTTGTCTGAGAGAAAAAGAATTTTAAATTTTCTAGAGTTCCTACATCTTACTTCCTACCAAATAACATTAATGTGTGGACTTCTAAACATGCATTAAGTAATGTGATGTGGTTTAGCCTTTTCATGCTAATATATCTCAATAGACTATAGAAATGAAAATACATTTAAAACACGGGGCTCCCAGCACATCCAAATTTAAAGCATAAAATTTTGTCTGTGATCTTCCAAGTAAATTTAAACAAGGACTAATCTTTATAGTCCTTAACTTGTAGATTTTTTCCTTTCAATATATACTAAATATTCTGAATATTTCATCATACCCTGATGTATTCCTGCATGAGAGATAAGCTCAAAAAAAAAAAAAATCCAGTCCATTGTTTAAAGGGACCAAAAGAAAAAGAGCCTTTTACTACAACAAGGTTTGTGGGAAGAAATCTCTCCAAACCGTCATTCTTCTTCTACTGTCGTATAACACTACAGCACCACAACTACTGCCGTGGTATTACCAGCCCATTCAGCCCTTTCCTTGCTAGGTATAATGCTTTCGACACCAGTCATCAAGTCTGGGCTGAGTTCTGCAGCCACCTCTCTCTGGCTGGAAGATGGGCACATGGCACCAGGCAAGGCACAAAAATGCCCAAAGCGCTTGAGAAATGATGTTCAACTCACTGTTCGGGCAATCCCTTATCATGAAGCAACATCAGACATCTGAAAAGGGGTTGAGTGAATCCTGGCTTTGATGAAGATGCCAGGCCGATGATCGGAGGACCTGATTTGTCTCACCAATTATTATAGAGCTAGGCAATTATGTTTAGTGAAACAGAAATGCATTTATGTCACCTAGGCTCACAAATATAAAACTAACTCCACCCTTCCTTCCTTAAATACATCCCTCCTCCTTCTTTTGTTATTACTTATTCTTCACAGATAAACACATTCTTAAGGAACTCATGACAATGTTTTTTTTTTCCCCATTCTTGTTTTCTGCATATATTTATTTCTCTTTGCACATTTCTGTCTTGCTCCATCTTGGCATAGCGCGTTCAGGCTAGTGTCCTAACTGCTAACAACATACATTTCTCCTAGCTGCCCTCCTAGTTTAGCAGTATTTGTCCATAAAGGTAGAAGGAGCTGCAGAGAGGCAAGCCTGCCAATTGCACAGCCAAAATATACTCAGTCACACCCTGGTAATGGACTGATTTTGGAAGGATTGCACAGATTCCACCCTGATAGGTTTTGGTACCACACCCCCTATCTGATCCACTTATTTCAGTAAATCCCACAACCATGTAAAGATAGGTCTGACCTGTTAATGCCTGCAGGCATAGTTGTCCACTCTACCCTGATCTGAACCAACAGATTAACTCGAAAGTTTCTAAAGCACATTTTCTCAACGTTATTCATTTAAAACCCAGCTCCTGTGAAGTCAACGGGAGTTTTGCCAGTGAACGTCAACGCCTCTGCTATTTTATTCCTTGGCTTCCTAAGCAGGAACTGCCAATCATGCTGTATTACACAGTAATTTTATTAGGCATCCAATTGTGCTTTCAGTGAAGTACAGACAAGTTATCCTTTGCTTTTGTCGGCAGCAGAACCAGGCGCCTTCAGCAAACCACCACATTCTCTACATGTTTCTTTTGTTGGAAGACAAAACTCTAAATGACTTCAAACCATTCTGACTTCTGAACTGATAAACTAAAACATTATGCTATCACATCTATGTAGTATCAAACTCCCATCTGCAAGCCTATTTTCTGACTTTTTTTCCTCTCTTTCAGGACCTAAGTATTTTCCCATTTCCTTCTGAATAGCAAAGCCTGTAAAATTAGACATTGGTAGATTCTATGTTATATCGTTCTGCACAACTAATATGAAGTGTCAAGAAAACATAAAATAATAAAAAAATCCAAATCTCATTTTTCATCAGAAAATCAACTTGAGCTTTATAAAAATTAGTAGTTATTACTGCAGACTCTTTGCCTAGAGGCACGTATTTTTGACTGAGCTGTCTTTTTGTCTAGTTATTTTTTTAAAAAAACAATAAATCTATATATGACAAAACATATGGCTGATGATATTAGGCAATCTTCTTAAAATATTGGCACCTTGGCACAGGAGCTCTTGGCAGAACTGAAAGCAGTAGACAGATACGGCTTTAAACTGTCTTCCTCTCTTTGTTACTCTTGCTCCAGCTCCAGCTCCAGCCAAGGCAAAAAGCCACCTCCAAGCTTCTTTTCACAGTGTTTACGTTCAATAGCCCTCGGGGAAGGGAAGTACAGAAATGGCAGTGCACGTGTACTGCTTCAGGAACATGAAATGTGATTAGCACAAGTCTCCTCCATCCAGGGGTTTGCTCTAAAGCCATTTTGCACCATCACCATCAGTAGAGGCAGGTCTAAGCACACGGTGCCACTTGGGTGCACGTTGCCCCGGTCCACACAGTTGACTTGAAGGAAGCTGGCTTATAATAATAAAATAAAATGCATTATATAATAATAATAATAAAATGCATTATGGATTAGCATAGTTTATTTCTGGTACTGTTTATTCATAGCAGTACTATGAAGAACATTTACAGAAAGCATCCTTGGTAGTACAAGTAACTAATGACCACAAGAAGCAGGAGTTAAATAACATGATCAGACCTTTTCTTCTGACAAATTAAACTGCAAATACAATACACTAGCCTTAGAGCTTACTGAACAAAAGAGATTACTTACAGACTGCCAAAAAAGAAAGCAACATCTGTTACTGGGGTCTATACAAAGAAAATATTACTGTTTAGCTGCAATCAAAACCATTCTGCAGCTTTTAAAATCCACAGTTCACTTTAAATGTGGGTTTTTTTGAAACTTGATATTTTGTAAGGTTTTCTTTATCGCTTAAAAAACCTTTTCTACAAAATACTTGAAAATAAATCTTGACATTCTTTTCAACAGGTCTTACTCAGTATACTCAGTAATACTGCTTACAAATGCCTTTTAGTATATTGTGGTCGCTCTTTGGACTGTGAATCAGTGTTTAGTCACATCTTTATTGAAAGTCTCTATAGTCATAGCTTTCAGATCACAACTCCAAGGCTCCACACTATTCTTCTAAATTAAATGGTCACAATAAATTAAATATTCACTGTAAAGATTAGCAGGTCGGGGAGGTGTGTGTATCAATAACTACATTGATTACGTATTAAAGGACCAATCATTCATTCATTTTATGAATACATAGAAAGTTAAACATACTTCAAATCTAAAGTCTTTCCTATATGCGCAGCACTTTAAAATACAAACTCCATAAATTCCATAGAATATACTCTGCACTTCCCCATTAGGTGATTAAATTAATTTTGAGAGCTGAGATTCCTCAACTGACTACAGTGTATGAGATTATCTTCTTTATTGTGTCAGAATCATAGAATATTGTCTTTGGAGGTCTCTAGCCCAACCTCTTGCTCAAAGGAAGGTTACTCGTGCAGTTAAGTCAGGTTGCTTTTGGCCCTTTTGAAACTCACAGGCAAATTCTGAAAAATCTCCAAGAATGGAGGACATTAACTTTATTCAGCCCACTGACAGGCAAATTCTGAAAAATCTTCAAGAATGGAGGATGTTAACTTTATCCAGCCCACTGATGAGGCAAATTTGGAAAAATCTCCAAGAATGGAGGACGTTAACTTTATTCAGCCCACTGATGATGATCTTGCATATATGCCCCAGGATACTGTTTGCCCTCATCGCTGCAAGGTCACACTGCTGACTGAGGTTCAGCCCGCTGTCCATCAAGACACCCAGTCCTCTTCTGCAAAGCTGGTCTCTCACCAGCCAGTGCCCAGCTTGTACCAAAGCATGGGGTTTTTCTGCCTCAAGTGCAGGACTTCACAATTGTTGTTGAACTTGCTCCTGCTTGTTCCATGGCTGCAAGATTTCATGGTTTTGGATATGTTCAGCTTAAGTATTTTCTAATTTGATCCTCCTTTGCTGTGGGTAGTATCTCTCTCCTCCAAACTTTGCGAGTAGTCAGAGAAACCTTATTAGAATAGAACAGAATAGAATCAAATATTTCAGTTGGAATGGACCTACAGCGATCATCTAGTTCAACTGCCTGACCACTGAAGTGGGATGACCAAAAGTTAAAGCACGTTGTTAAGGGCACTGTCCAAACGCCTCTTAAACGCTGACAGGCTGGGGGCATTGACCACCTCTCCAGGAAGCCTGTTCCAGTGTTCGACCTCCCTCTCGGTAAGGAAATGCTTCCTCGTGTCCCGTCTAAACCTCCCCTGGTGACGCTTTGAACCATTCCCACTCATCCTGTCGCAGGATCCCAGGGAGCAGAGATCAGCACCTCCTTCTCCACGTCCCCTCCTCAGGAAGCTGCAGAGAGCAATGAGGTCACCCCCCAGCCTCCTGTTCTCCAAACTAGACAGTTGGAACCAGAGTCCTCTGCAGCTCCTCATAGGACATGCCCTCCAGCCCTTTCACCGGCTTTGCCACCCTCCTCTGGACACATTCAAGGACCTTCACATCCTGGAACTGCACAGAGTACTGCAGGTGAGGCCACCCCAACACTGAACACAGCAGGACAAACACCTCTTTTGACCTTTTGACACAGGTGATGCTGTGTTTGATGCACCCCAGGACGCGGTTTGCCCTCTTGGCTGCCAGGAGACTCTGCTGGCCCCTATGGAGCCTGCTGTCAGCCAGCTCCCTCAGGTCCCTCTCTGCAGGGCTGCTCTACAGCCGCTCCTCTCCCAACTTACACTTGTGCTCAGAGTTACCATGTCACAGGTGCAGAATGCCACATTTGTTCCTGTTAAATTACATGCCACTGATGATTGCCTAATGCTCCAGTCAGTCTAGACCCCTCTGCAAGGCCTCTCATCCCTCAGGAGAGCCAACAGCACCTCCCAGTTTACTATCATCGGCAGACTTGCTAACGGTGCGTTCAGCTCCTGCATCCATATCACTGATAAGATTGAACAGAACTGGCAGAACCTGGGGGGCTTAGCAGGAGTTTCTGCTAGAAAAGACTGAAATAAATAAAACATTGGGCACCTCAGCCTCTTCCATACCCTTCATAAGTACATGACCTGCCTGGTTCAGCAGCGGGTCCATATTTCCCTGGTCTTCCTTTTGCTGTGAACATACCTGCAGAAGCCCTGCTTGTTGCACTTCATATGGCTTATCTGCTTCAATGCCAGCCAAACTTTGGTCTTGCTAATTCCACCCTGTATGCCCCAGTGATTGTTCCATACCTTTCCTTGGTAGTATATCCCACCTTCTACTTCCCATACACTTCCTTCTTGTGTTTGAGCTCAGTCAGATGGTCTCTGACCATGCTGGTTTCTTGTGGTCTCTGCTGTATTTCTTGCATATTGGGATAACCCCACTGGCCAATAAAGATGTCAGGCACAAGTAGGTTTAGTCTACTTGAAAACAGGGTGAGGGGGACAAATTTCAAAAAAATTGGTCCAGTTTGGGCTTTGAGAGCACTTAAATATTTTGGCTTAGAATGATTTTTTTTTTCCTATTGGAACCACTTCATGTTGTCCTTCACATCTAAATTAAACATTAAGTCTAAGACATACTATTGCCTTAGTCCCTCTCTGTCAGGGCTATAGATTATGAGTAAATCCATATATGAGCTTACTTATTACTACAGTCAAGGGGTTTACAGAAACACTGAATTTTGGACTTGAATGTTAGGCCTTTTTCTCTAAGCCATAGTTTCCTTTTGCCTTCCTCAATCTTCTAACTGAACAAAGCCTGTGTGCCTACTCTGCTCATTACAGACTCAAAATCGGAAAAGGAGATACAAATCCACTGACAGTTCCGAAAAGCAGAAGCTTGATGCTGAACCTGAATTCAGAGATGCCTGGCTGGAGGGATGGATGAAGAATATACATGAAAAAGTAATCTAAGCACAGTATTCTGTGTCTCCTGAAGTTTAAGAGTATAGGGATTTAGAAGAACCATAAAAGAAAGAACTGAAATAGTTGAGACAGGAAATGATTCAAGAATTAATAAGAATTTCAGCAGAGCCAGAGCCGAAGCAAGGAAGAGACGTGGCAATGCTGTAGAGATTGTGAGAGGTCAGTGATACACAAGCAAACTGTAAAGAGGGTAGTAGGCTTAAAAATCAGTTCATACTTAAGGCTGGCCTCAAGATTTCTGGCCTTCACTACTGCAAAAGATAATTAAGCCGATTATTGCGTAAATTGAAGTCCTCTTACAAAGTTCTAAAAAAAATTTCAGAGCTACCAAGTTAGCATCCCTGCAGGCTTTTCCTCTCTTTCAATAAAAGTTAAGGGATACATTAGAAGAACTACAGTGGTATTCCGGTACTGACGCCTGTCAAGACTGGCCTCAGTGCACTTCATTTAAAACAACCTATTACATATATTTGGAAACACACGTGTTTTATTTGTTTGAGGAGATATTGCAGAGTAAAAAAAGTAACTAAAGAAGCTGAAACAAATTTGACATTGGCAGCGCTTCTACAGGTAATAATAATGGAAAAGAACATGGAACAGGAGCATTATAGCAAATGCAGAATATTGTAGGATCATCTCATGTAGACAGAGCTCAGTGGGCTCTACAGAAATGGCTACAGCAAATAAAAGAAAGTCTTAGGTTCCACTCTTAGAAAAAGCAGTGAAGATTCAGGCTGAAAATACTAAAAGCCTTAGATAAAGAAAAGGTGTAAAGGAGAGAACGTGCTTTTCAGGGCTGTTTGGAAAGTAACAATGACAAAAGCAAGGTGGACAGGGTTCAGTGGAATTCTTTTTCCATCCAAATGATGTTTAATTCACCTTACTTGAAAATGCCATGCAAGACTGTAAAAATGGAGACTGTGCAGCTGGCTTTTACGCAAGCTGCTGTCTTAATGAGAAAATGTGAAAGGCTGAAGAACAAACGTAAAAGAATAATTATTTCATAGACCTGTAAATATAACAGAACACAATTCTAGAGAAGAAATAAACAACTCTTAGATCAAAGGATTCAAAGATCACCTTCACTGGAGGAATAAGTAGAAATTTATTAGTTGCCTTTTTCTTTTTCTTTTTCTTTTTTTTTTTTTTTGAAGCCAGCTCACAATAAGTATACAGCTTAATGTCAACTTAAATTACATCTACAGTTTTCTGACAGATTCATTTGCTTTTTCAGGTTTATGTCTAACACACTGACAGTTTCTAATCAATAGGAGACAATTCCCTTTGAGAGTTATTAAAATATACCTTGCATTTAAATGCAATAAAAAGCATGACTGAACATGCCTCTGTTCCTCATAACACATAAATACCACATCTGGTCCATAAAAAACATGCATTATACAGAGGTTGTATGAATGCCAGATACGTATTATTACATGGAACTGTTTTATCCATCTAGCCTAATTTCCAGATGTTTTATTACTTGTAGACAAGAGTATTGTCAAAACTGTTGCTGGAAGTCCATTTATTTCAAGAGGACAAGGGACAGGGATAGTGAGTTAAGCTACAGGAAATGTTTGTGATACAGTTAATGGCAAGTCATGTGACTGAATCATCAGTGCTATCAGGTTTAAAGAGATGCACTTAAAATTTCAATTTCAGACTAAAATTTTAGTTGACTGCATTTTAAATATGCACTTACTTATTCTTCCAGCAGTAAATGGCTCATAATTGCAGGTAATATTTACAAAAAACAGAGCAAGCAACTGATGGAAATGAAATGGAAACCATTAGAACAAAAGTTGCTGGTAACTATAACCATATCCAAAACCACATCAAGTAGTTAGATAAAAATTCTGAAGACATTGAAAACTAATATCGTTTAATCCTTCCAATTTGGATTTGGGCTATGGGATTTTTCTCTGTTTGTTTTTGTTTGTTTTTTTTTTCCTCTCTGTAAGTAACAGAAATGTGTTTTCAAACATTATTTGGAGTGAAAATGACAGTTCTTAAGGAGCCATACTACATCTGAAAAGCTTGTTTGGGTCCCCCACAGAAGCAAGGTTTCTGGTGCAATAGTAAAAGTAGAGAAGGGGATGAAAAGACATGTAGGTGAGTGCATAAAGGAAAGGAAAAGCAGCAGACAGTATGTCATAAAAATGGTGTTTCACCAAAATGTCAGAAGAGACGGGGCTAAGTTTAGTTTGAACACAGGAAGGTAGAAATGAAGCAATTGTAAGAATGCTATTAGAAAGTAGGCATTAACATAAGGGTTGGACAGTAGCCATCAGTTTTCCTTGTAATGGAAATGCATTTCATTTTAGTGAAGTACAACCTTACAGAGAGATGTAAAGATTACCAAGTGAAAACACACTGATTTTTAGAGTATTTGTTGTATTGGTGGGACATTTCTGATTTCATCCCTGAAAAAAAACTTAGAATGACTATAGTAAGTTTACTTTACAATCCCATTCAAAACAGCATCATAATTTGATCTCTTAACTTCTGTTTCTAAGAAGTGACATTAACTCTAGGCTTTTCTGCCCTGTAACATTTCCTATACTGGCACTGAAAACCTAAAGGTTCCTCTAAATTCATTGTGGGTCCTGTTTCAAATTACGTAGTACTTCTCACACCATCCTGTCTTTTGTAGTAAACCCTGAGCAGGAACACAGCCATTTAAAAAAAAAACCCAAACATTTATATGATCGGGTAAAGCGAGGCAGCCCTCATAGTGTCTCAGAGAAACCTGAAGGCTACAGACTATGGTTCTAAGGTCGACTTACCAGTTAAGTCATTTGACTGGTTAAATTAATCTTGAGACTCCTCTTATTGAAAGTATGAAAAACTCAGCTTCTCTACACTGCTAAATATCCTGACACATCTAGGAATGAAATCCATCACTTAGAATATGTCTATAGCGTATCTAACATAATGAAATTAAATTTGACTGACTATAGCAATATGAACACATATTTACTGAACACCATATTTACTGAACACGAACATTTAAAACAGATTTATACTATATGCACTAAAAACCTAAAAAACATTTCCGAGTTGCCTGAGGTACATAATGTCTGGGAAGGTAATATTAATTTCAGTCCTATGAATAACATAACCCCCTAATTTGTATTTACCTGAAACCCAGCATAGACCATAAACATGACCCAAGGCTTAATGAGGACTCAAAAAATGGGAAAATATTCATCATCTCATCCATGAAAAATATGATGGTTACCGCACTATCACTGGTAGTTCCTCAGAAATCAAATTAGGATGATCATCAATAACATACCCTACTTCTCAGGTTAAGGCTTGTGCTGCTGCAGCCATTAGCCCTTTTCTCTAAAGACAGTTCCAGAGACTGCCTTATTGATTAGCATTTTAGCAGGGCCCTTAAACCAGTCAGAAAACTGGTTTAGTGTACTACTAACTACAAGACCAGGACACCTAGAATTGCAGAGTAGCACAGCAGAGGAAGTTATCCTTGCTAAACTTCAGACCCGCTGGTGGAAGCAAATGGCCAGCTGAATGGCATCTCAATGGGGTCTGTGGCCAAAGCCAGGAGAGTTCTCGTGTCCCCTCTCAAAAGGTTATGTATAATGATTGAGATAGCTGTGATAAAACTAAGGAGGTAATTGATTGCTTCTCACTGTACGTATCAGCCTAATCACAAATGTATTCCCTCCCCTTTCTCTTTCAAACTCTTCGTTCTCTTATAGTAAATGGAAAGCGATCAGAGATGACAGTATGTCTGATTCTGATTGTACAAAGGATTGGTCAAAGAGGGCAGAGTACGTAGAAATATCCTGCTTACAAACACCTCCTGCAATTGTGCAGGAGAAAAATATCCTGTACATTCTCTGCAACGTTTCTGTGTTGGAAACATAAGTGAATTCTTCCTTTTCGGATCCCACCAAGAAGCACAGGTTAAATTAATCTTGACACTCCTGTTATTGAAAGTATAAAAACTCAGCTTCTCTACACTGCTAAATATCCTGACACCTCTAGGAATAAAATCCATCACTTAGAATACGTCTATAGCGTATCTAACATAATGAAATTAAATTTGACTGACTATAGCAATATAAACACATAATGGTAACAGAGTTCAAAACAAGCAGGTCGTTACAAATATCACAAGACTTACACATTCAAAATGGATTTTTTTCCAAAACTAAGAACATAAGAATTATAAATACTAATAACAGTGTTTATGTTAGGAGGTCTCCAAATACTTTGCAAAGGAGACATAGCTCTCCAACTATGCTAGCAAAACCCCACTAACCAAGTCACAGAGATGGAACAATCCCAAGCTAAATCAGAACAGCTGAAAATTATATAGCAGGTAGGACTGGCCTCATCCTCGGTCTTTACAGTAATGCATTCACCTGTGTCCCACTATCAATTTTTATTGAAAGCATCTGCAAGCTCTTGCTACAACATTCTATTGTCCAAGAGAAAGACAAGTGTTGTTAAAACCAAAACAGTATCCTCAAAGTTTGCCCCTCAGGGGATTTTTCAATATACTGTTACCTATATTATTGTCTGAAACATAAGGTATTCCTTTTGCAGCTCTCATGAAATCCAAGGGAAAAAAGGATATCCATCTATCTTTGATTTTCTGGACTAGACAATGTCTGCTCTGTACGTACTCTGGGTCC
Organism: Tringa tobata; assembly: GCA_033628505.1. NCBI lineage: Eukaryota > Metazoa > Chordata > Aves > Charadriiformes > Scolopacidae > Tringa > Tringa tobata. Next base: position 174,712 of record JAHREE010000311.1, on the reverse strand, counting down.
TCTTTGCATACATGCTGTAATCCTAACACATGTTCTTGTTTCATTTTATAAGGACCAGTGGAAGAGTTTGTATCCACTGGCTTCTTTACTGCTCCATAAAGCATGCCTCTTCTGTAATCAAAGTTTGTGATAAAAATGAAATGAGCCTAAGGAGGCTAATTTATACCTCCTTCCTCCATATCCTCCATCCACTCCATCCTGCATTAAGGAGTCTGTATTTAACATTGAAAAAAAAGGGTTTAGATTATTTTCTTCTTAACAGACTACCCTGCATGCAGCTTGCTGCTTTTCAGGATCACAGACCTGTTTTAAAATAATGGAAATTCAATAACAATTTGCCAGCAGTGAATAAGATCTAGCTTGGTAGCAGACGAGAACACATTAGTGGTGAGCAACACTACCTGAGCTTTTAGACGTACAGACACCAAATATATATTGTAACATAAGCATCTCTAACATTTTTGTTAGAGATACATTTCTGCCTTTCACCTTTTGCTAACCCTTTTTTTTGCTAGGTGATCTCACTGCTTTTGAACCAGAACTTGACTTGTGGGACTTTACCTCCATGGGAAACCTGGAGCATTGAGTGACTCTCCACCCCTTTTTTTCGTCTCTTCTGCTATCCCAACAAGACTTACTACCCTTCCAGTACCACATAAATGTAGTGGTAACTCTGCTCCATGTCCAGGTCAGCTTTTCCTGCACCCTACCTACTCCAGCACACCAAGGCACAGTCACAATGAAGCTGTGGGGTCTCTCTCTCCAGCTGCAGCAGGGAGAGGCACAGCACGGCCAGGTGGCACAGAGCAGCTTAACCTAGTTAAGGGTATCCAAGGAGGACAGAAGACAGTATCATTAGGGTGCTGTGCCTAGTAACTTTGATGTCACACACATTTACCTCATGAACCAGTGCATATTCTTAATTTAACTGTAGTGTATAATAATAGATCTGCTGCAGCTGGCACTAAGCCACGGCAGCATTGATCAAAGAGTATTGGCAGGAAAGGACTTCTGCACAGAGTGGACTAACACCAACACCAGATGAGGTCAGCCACAGCTTTAGCTGGCCAAGCTCTAAAATCCCTATGGATGAAACACTAAGGCCTCTCCAGATAGCTTGTTCCAGTGTTGCATCAAATAAGTTACCAGCCTGTACTGATGCACAGGGCTATTCTACCCCTGCACACTTCTCAATATTCAAGTTCATGAGTTTTCTGTCAGTCTGATCCCTAAGTTTCTCAAAGTCTCTCTGAACCGACCTGTAGGCCTGCCATCCTCTCTTACTAATTTGTACTGTCGACAAATTGGACATCTCATCACAACAGACCCAGCGTAAACCTCTGTAGAGAGCAGGGACTCCACTTGAAACTACTGTGTGTGTTTGTTTAGTGAGGGCTTAGGAGAGAGTAAAATTATTAGGGGAAAGAGATCAAAACTTTTCCAAGGCCCCAGCAATTGAATTCATCCTAAGTTTAACACTTTCAGTGAGAGCAAGGAAGGAGGTAGGAACAAAACAAGACACTCAGGTCCTGAGAAATAATAATTTTGTTTCTTGCCTCTCTAAACACAGCTGATTTCACTTTTTTTTGCTACTGGAAAATTATTTTAGTGTCCTTAAATAGCATGGACTTACCCCTATACATTGTATTCTGCCCTGCCTCAGAAGATGCAACAATTACACAATTAATTATTATCCTGCAATCTCTAATCAGTAAATTTGAATGCTAACTATTCAGAATACAAGTAATCATGAAGAAGGCATCTGACTTGCATGGATTTCTTCAGTGAAAAAAATGCAATAATGCTTATTTTGCCATATATGCACAGCATGGAGGAAGTCAGCAAAAAACTATACACATGGAATCCCAGGGCGTTTTCTAATCAGCTAACAAAAGGCACAGACGACACTAATTGCCGTTTCCATTATGCCTGTAGTTCCACTTTCAGGGTGATGCACCCAGGAATGAGAGCCAAGCGCTGATTCCGTGAGAGCACAGCACCACCTGCTGCCGAAGACAAGGCTTCAGAAGGGAAGAAAATTTTTTGCCGTCTTTCTCCGTAATATTGCTAGGTTTAATTTAAATAAATAAATACCTCTGTATAGACCTCATCATCTTTGATTATTAAAGAAATCTCCAACATAGAAATTTGCAAGGGTTCTGCACCTTGGATGTTGTGTGCAGATTCCTACTAGGTGTTTCTGGGCCATTTCAATTATTCCATTATGTTCATACTCAATGCTGACAGGGTGCTTCTCTAGAAAACATCCCTTTTAGAGCTGGTACACACAGTTTAGTCTAGTACAAAGCAAGTGATGTAGAAGGATCTGTGTCTTCAATGTGTAATTTATTGCAATGATGCAACGGATAAGTGACTAAGATGCTCTGACGGTAATTTAACCTCAAACAAATGTACAGTTGTTATGTTTGTGTGGGTCTGCCTTTGGCTCATAATACATTAGCAGGTGCTTTCCTGTACCGCACCTCTTCCTGATTCACCAGCCTGCTTATGTGGATGGACTCTATTCTCTTGACAACTTAGAAGGCTGATGTCACCTCTATGAAAAAATGCTGCTGTGCAGGCAGGCTTGGTTCACTTCCAGGAAACAGAGCATCTAACTAGAAGAGTCAGTACCTGGCCTATGTGCTGTGCTGCCTTGTTGCATTGTCAGCTGGAGCTATGCTGGGATCCTGGATTTTATGAAGCAGCAAAGAGGCAGGATGCTGTGAATGCTTAACATCAGAAAGCTTATGAGGAAATTACCATCCTGCACTGCTATCATAGCTGTCTTGCACAGACAAACTAGTGGTCTTGTCTGAGTCCCCTCTCCCCAATGGAGCTGCACCCTCTATATGTACAAAGAAGCTCTATCATAATTAGAAGCTTTGCACTAGAAGACCTTTTAATAGCACATAGGTCCATGACTGAGGTAGTTCCTGCAGTTGCAGGAAGCCATGCAGATAAGGGGCTGGAGATTATAATGCATAATTTTGAGGAAGCCTGCCCAGAAGAAAGCCAAGAAGAACAATTGGAGCTATTTTTAGGGACAACATTATTTAGCAGAAGGCCAGAACTATTTGAGTGTTTGGGCTGTAGTGGAAAAATATCTGGAGATCTTCAGGGAAGCGGTCATAAAGGCATAAGAAGTTCTTCTTCTGCTTGAATAGTCTTTATTCCTCCGTGCTCAAAATAGTGACTCATTTGCTGACTTCCTTGTTTCTAATTCAGGACTGCTCTACCATGTCCTACCCTGCCAAACTGTGTGTGCTGTGATGGACAGTGGTCTAAGAAACCAGTAGGTAATGATCAGGCACAAATCATTACTCAGACTGTACAAGAGCCCTTACTCGCTTCAGTCTTTTCTCCCCTCTGATATCTCATTGAAATTGCTGCAGACCAAAGAACCAGGGCGGATGAAACTAAAGACCGTGGAGCAATCTACTTGGGAGCACAGTTCTCCACTGGAATAGGAGACTCCATCAGTCTGAAGTCCCCAAACCCAGAGTCAGCACTGCTGCACACCTTGGAATTCCCAGACAGCTGTGAAGCAAAAAAAAACAAATCAACAAAAGACCATGAGGAGTTTTACAGCCAGCCAGTAGACTGGAATGTTTCTGCATTTGGCATATGCTGGTGCTTTCTCCCAACATGTTTTTCACACCTTCTAGGGGCTTAAATACGGAAGCCACAGGCCTGACTCAGTACCAACATCATTCAGATTGTCTTGTATTCAAACAACATAGCAAACACTGAAACATTAATCAGACAGTAACAAACAGTGAGGCTGGCAGCCTACACCACAATTCCCTTTACAAAACACTATGCATATATTATATACACTGTGTCCAAAGTTTGCTTAGTAGCTGGTTCACATACTTACACTAACCATGTGTCTGGCATGTGCATCCATTCATAACCTGTCCTTGCTACTAGTTAAAGCCATTTTGGCCTGTGAGTTTTCTTCAAGTTACATCAGTTAAACATCCTGTTTTGGTTAGTTCTCATTCCTAATTACTTATGTATGTCAACATCAGTACCAGCATTCTCAGTGTGTAGCTCACACACAGCTCCTGTATAATCTTCTTCCATTTTGGAATTATCCTCAGCCAACAAACACACTTGAAGTCAGTCAGTCCTAAGCCCATAATTCAATTACTCTGTGGTCACACATAGGATTTCTAGGCTGTCAGGCATTTCCAACCTTCTAGGTCTAATAGGTGCCTGGATACCCCTGATACGTGAAGGATGTCCTTAAAAATAAATCCGTACAAAGTGGCCAAGATAAAAGAGAAGATAGGTCTGGCAAAATCTGGATATACAACTACCACACAGAAGACTGTGTATAAGCTAGGTCAGGAGTTTACAGCACAACAGATGAATCTCTGCTAGAAGTTTATTCCATTTCCCAGCTGCAGAACCTTCACCACCTATCCCTACAGGAAATTAATGCAAGCAGCTTCTTGTAGTATGAAATCAGCATCCCATCTTACTCAGTCACAACGCCTCATTGTAGGCAAGCCCTTCAGCTGAGGTGCCCTGTGCCACTTACCTAGAGAGTAAGCTACTGCATGCAAAGATTCAGGCTCATCTGCAAAGGATATGTATTACTCATACTTAAAAGGATATGTTCTCCTACTCATGTAGTGGAACAGCTGAACTACTTACAACCATGCTGAAAACATTTACTTTAAGTCAGTTTTGGTTAACTTGGGAATTCAGCTTAGCTTGGAAATGCAGCAAGTAAAATATGACCTGGCTTCCAAATAATGGAAAAGTCACACTTCTTGCTAACTGTGATAAATTTCTTTCAAAAATTAATGGATGGGCCTTTAACATACTCTAAAAATGTCTTCAAGAGACACCAATGTGGAATTTCCAGTCTGGTGTCAATTCACGCCTGAGCTTACTGGGCATTAATGTCCCTGTACGTTGACCCGACTACAGTGGCCACAGAATATTACTTGGTGATAATAAGTCACTATTTCCTCTCTGCTGCTTTGTTATTTCTCAAGTAAGAAGGGGAGTCAACTGCAGAGACTACATGGTAAATTTCTTCGCATACTTGGAAACACTGCAGAGAGATCTCCAGTCGCTTTGAAGTGACTGCTGCAGCCACAGCAGAATTGGAAGAACCGAGAGCCACATTTACTACTTCCTCCTATAAAGATACCGCTGTCCAGCCCTATTCCACCATTTTGGTTAGGGAGACCAACCTTTGAGATTCCTTAATGTCCAAAACAGCTTTTGTTTTTTCTTCTATTTAACACAGGTGTGTGTGTGTGAAGGAATCTGTACAATGCTGTTGTAGAAGTCAGGCTCAGCTATATTTATACCATGTTTTATTTTTCACTGTGGCATTTTTTCCCCCTTCTTCAGATCTCCCAGAGAAAAGGGTTAGACTGTAACTAATTGACACTTAACGTTTACCTTAAAGAATAGACAAGCCATCTCTGATAGAACCAGGGGATGTAGGTTCTTTATCTGAATAAGGATTCACGTTTGCAGGTTCAAGCTTTTAAAAATTTCCACAAAAATTGCAAAATAGTACTTCTAGTACTTATTCACTAGGTATGTATAAGCTATAAAGTTGTGTAAGTATTTACAGGAGTACTTTAAGAGTACATTCCCATTCCACACAGTTTATAATCTAAGCAAAAAGTCTACAGAAAGAGGATCAAAATCCATTCCTCTCAGGAGCACAACAACAAACTTACAGAACAGGCTAAGGATAGGGCATGATAGATTTCCACATCCAAGACTTTCAGTTGATATTGGTGCCCACTGATCTTTGAGAAATACTCTCATTGCTTCCCCAGGTTGTCCTATAAATTAGAGGTGTAAAGTAGTAAACAACTCACAGAGACTTTTAAAACAGCATTTGCTAATCATAGTGTGAAAGCATAACCGTATCTGTTATTATTAAAGTCTTAGCTATCACTTGATGTATCTGGCTACTTACTAATTTCAAACAGAAAACCAAACAAAATAGAATGATTCTCCCCCAAATTGTGACACTTCTTTAACACTGTAATGAGTATTTAAAATAAGGTGTATCTCTTACCTGAAATCTACTTCCATTGTCAAAACCACTGTTCCCAACTGCCATGGCCCCATTTATTTCTACAGATAGCTGCAAAAGACTCCTTCCTTCCCAGACGCCTGCATCATCCATGTTTATTCCATTTACTATGTCTCATCTTGCCTCTCTCCTCCACTGCCAACATTCACATGTGATTCTCTAAAAAAGGCAAGTTAGAGACAGCTAGTAATTCTATAAGACGGAAAAATTACTCAAGAATTAAATATTTCCCCCTCCCCACAAACTAACAGGGAGTAACACACCACATAGAATACCTGTTGGAGTCCCGCTCTCTCCTGAGAGCACGAGGAAGCATTTGTTCTGCCAGTGCACATAGACGTCTTTCCATCACTGACACCAGGGTTTGTTGTTCACGTGGCAGAGGGGGCACACCGTGTTTGTTTGGGGAGGGGGAAATGGAAAGAAGCTCTTTAGCTAGGAAGAAGGTAACTAAGACATGCTGTCTGGCCAGGGCGCCTGTCATTTCTTTGGCTTTAATAATAACTGAAGAGTGGCTATTTTCCCTGTATTCTTCTGAATAAAGATTTTGTTTCAGAGATTAATCTAAGGGAAGCTGCTTCATATTGACAACTGATGTATGCCATGCACATATTTTCTCTCTGCCTTGTTAGCTATCTTTAAGGAACTGAAAGTGTCAGCTGTGTGCGCTTGGGATCCATGCAGTCTTCCAGATCTTGTGTCCATTCCCTACTGAGGAAGTACAGGGGAAAAGCAGACACTCATCAGCCTGTTGCTGTTTAACCTCAGTCTCCATTCCACATCTCTGTGGTATTAGCCCAGTCTCTTTATTGTATTTTTTTAAAATTCCCCTTGATATGCTCCTTGAATTGACTTAGGTTGGGGTTGTTTGGTTTTTTTTTTCCTTGAAGAGCATGAATTACACTGATGTCTTCTCTCCTTGTGCATGTGCTGGAAACAATTAAAGTCCCAGCTCTGCAGTCTCATCAGTCAGCTATGCTCGGTGGAAACCCCACCGAAATCAGCAGGCCTCTGAAGACGCTGGCGTGCTGGAGGACTGCAGCCTGCAGTCAAATACTCTGCAATTTTACAGCTCCCTGTTTATCCTCTGCTTCTTCCCCGTGAGCTTAGAACCAGTCCCTAGATGTAATATAAAACTGGGTTACATTACAGCACTTCAAACATCATAGTGCCTAAAAATACCATAGCGGATTGCTTGTGGTTATTAAAGACAGTCAGGTTTCCTCAGAAAATGAGGATAACACGTTCATGTCTCTCTACTCCAACCTTCCACCTAGTAACCTTTAAATCCCAGTGGCCAATTTCAAGCAAAACGGGCAGATAGATAGATGTCTCAGAGACACTAGGTTCCTCCAAGCTTGTCCAATATACAAATAAGTAAAACAAAGAAACTATATTCAGGGACTTACACAAGGAAAGACTAGACCACATGCACTATTTATTGATCATTAGAAAATCTACCCAGAGAAGAAAAAAAATTATGCAAAATTTATTTAATTAGTTTTCTGTGCACAGAATGCTTTTATTTAAAGGGTGAGGATAATAAATAAAAAGGTGAATACTTATTAGGTGACTAATAAATAGGCATACCGAATTGGTATAGAACAACCTTGCTCTACGGAAGTTACACCAACTGAAAACAGAACTGAAAAGCAAAAACGCTCCTTGTGTCTACAGCCACCAGCCCTTTGGGATGGTCAGGCTGGTTAACACTCACCTGTGAACAGCAAACTTAGTACCTTACCACGCCCCACCAACTTCAGCTGTTCATCCTTGTCCTCTGCTTCCCCAACAGGGTTTACTGATCTCTCAGTTGTGCCAAAGAAACCTAACAAATAGTCCAGAATTTCTAAATATGCCTAAAAAGATGATCAGAGGTAGGTAACACAAAAAGTTGAGTCAGCACAGTTGAGGAGACAGTCACACCAGGGAACTGGAAGGGTGTATGAAACAGGCAAGCCGAAATCTCTGCTGGCACTTGAACAGCAAACTCTAACAATTGCCTCTGAGAGGGACACAAAAGATTGCATTGATGTTTCCACGTATCTCAGGGCATGCTGGAGGGCAGGAGGGGAGATGGGCAGACATTATGTGCTTGTTCGGTTATCACATAATAAAGATTTGCTTTTTACTCATTGCATGGCAAGATTAACTAACATTCTGCTATGAATAGCCTGCATCAAACAGCTTCCATCAAGCCTTCACGCTGGGCACAGTGAACCACAAACCCAGGATGTTTTGTGATTCATCCCCTTCAGGTGCAGTTCACAGCCTAAACAGGCCTGGCATAGTCCCAGCTTTCCCTCATCCTGCTGTTTGTTCTTCCCCTTTCCAGTGTGCCATTGCTTTTTTTTTTTTTTTTTCTTTTTGAGGGGGGGTGAGATTAGATCAGCTCCCTGGACCTGCTCAGTGTGCAATCACGCAAATCTGACTGTGTGACCAGGAGCACCGCTGGGGACACCTGGCAGCCAGGACTCACCTCCTGGTAAGCTGCTCTGCAGCCCGGCCCTGCAGTGATTCACTGCGTGGGCGAGACACCAGCATCTCCTGGGGAGTCCTCCCAACTGGAGGAAGAGCTTCTCCTCCAAACTTGCAAAGTGACATAGGCTGAAAGAGGAGGACAAACCCTACCAAAAGAGGGGCTTCGCTTCTTAGTAATTCTATTGCAACACATCTGTCTTCTTTGCAAACAGATGTAACCTTGGTTATGGAGGTGCTCTTCTTTTTCTAAACTGAAAGTCCATTTCATAACACTGAGCACACGACTACGGAGTTAACCATCCACACCAGGAAGATCGCTGAGGGAGCAATGCTGACCGGTTGCTCAGTTACACTGCAGGAACAGCATGCAGGTGTCGGCATCCTCATCGCTGTGGGTTTAACTGGTCTGTCAACAGGCTGCCCAGAGGTGTCGTGGAGTCTTCTTCTCCGGAGGTGCTCAAAACCCGCCCGGGTGCGATCCTGTGCAACCTGCTCTAGCTGAACCTGCTGTGGCAGGGGGTTGGACCACATGATTGCCAAAGGTCCCTCCCAACCCCTGCCATCCTGGGATCAGCCACAGCAACAGCGATGACACACCAGCGTTTGCACTAATCATCCAATTAGGGGTGGCTTAAAACCTGAACTCTTCCCCGCTGTGACTTCCAGCTTTCAAAACGCTGGGTTTGCCTTCTGGATGCTTCCCTGCAAGTTTCCAAAATTTGAACTGAGATCTACCAAAAAACACCTTAGTTTGTTTGGTTTAAAGCCTGAAATACTTCACTGCAGCTCAGACTCCCTCCTTATTCACAATCTAGCTTACAACACAACCTGCAGGAAAGCCTGTTAGACAGTTAATTTCTGCTGAAATTGCTTTTGCAGCAGCAGCAGCAGAGCTGTGCCGGCTTTCCCTGTATAAAGACGTAACCCGCATCGAGACCCGTCCACACAGAACTTAAAAAGGCCCAAAATCCCCCACTCAGCAACGCTCCCTCCTAACTCCTTCCAGCGGCCTCAGGCGCGGGCCCCGCCGAGGACAAGGAGGAAAGCCCTCCCTCAGGAGGAGCGGTACTGCGGCCTCCTGCTCCGCCGGGACCACCGCCCCGGCCCTCCCGGCCTCCCGCCCTGGCAGGGCCATCTCCCCGGCCCCGCAGTCCCGGCCTCTGGCCCCGGCGGCGCCCTCTCCGGGGCCGCGCAGCCGCCGCTGCCGCTGAGGGGCCGTTGCGGAGGCGTTGCCGGCAGCGGGCGGGCGCCGAGGAGGCGCTGCCGAGGCCCGCCCCCCTCCGGTCCCGTGATGGCGGAGGCGGAACGGACCTGCCCTCCGAGCGAGACGCCGGGGGCTGTGGCAGCTGCCGCGGTATGTGTAGAGCTATGGGGCTGGCCGGGATGCTGCTGGGGCTGTTCCTTGTGCCCGCCGTGCTGGTGAGCACCGGCCTTCGCCACGGCGTCCCGCCGACCGAGCCCGAGGCCCCGCCGGCGCTGGCCGAGTGGGAGTCGGTCTCGGGAAGCGTCCGTGAGGACTCGCTATGGCCCCTGCCGCAGTGGCTCCGCACGTCCCGCCGCCAGCTGCAGCTGGCTCCCGGCCGCTTCCAGCTGGTGCACGGCGCCGGCTCCTCGGCGGGGCCGGACTGCGGTCTGCTGCAGGACGCCTTCCGCAGGTGAGGGGCGGCGGGGCGGAAGGCTGCGGGCGGCGGCCCCCGCTGGCGGGAGCGGTTACCTCAGGGCCCCGCCGGCCTCTGTGCTGTGCTTCCCCGGCAGGTACTACGAGTACATGTTCGGGCAGTCCCGCTGGCGGACGTGGGGCCGCGGGCCGCCGGGCGGCCTAGGGGGGCCGGAGCTGTTGGAGCTGCAGGTGGTGATCGAGGCCCCGGACCCCGGCTGTAACAGCTACCCCCACCTCGCCTCCAGCGAGGCCTGTGAGTACCGCGCACTGCCTCTCCCTGCCTCTCGCTCCTTAGGCAGCATCCTGCGCCCTCGTTTTCCACTCCTGTGTCCAATGTAAAGGTCGGCAGATGTATTTTTTTTATATATATATAATTTTTTTTAAGGAGCCGGGAGTCATAGGCTCGCTGAGGCGCGCCAAGAGCGGCGCACAACAAGCGGCAACCAGAAGATAATTCTTGCTCTTAGTGCTGTGGAAAAATCTCAGCCCACAGTGAATTGTGAAGCTGGTTAGAAGCGTAACCCATGATTTCGGCAGTTTAGCTAGCATTCAGTTAGTTTACCTGCTGCTGTTCTTTCTGGTAACCGTCATTAGGGACTAGAGGTATTATGCTGTGCTGTGTGGCGAGATCTATATGTAGTCAAGAGATCATCCTTTCTTTCAGTGCAGGGTATCGCATGAAGGCTGGCTTTGCTCGTTCATCTGGTCTCCTTAGAGATAACGACATTTTAATTGAAGCTACCTACACTGCCTCATGTACATGGTATTTCTGTTTTTCCTGGAAAACCAGAAAGTGTTCACTGAACTTCTTGTTGTTCATCTCGCAGTGTTATAAGTTCACTTTTGTTCTACCAGTAGATCAACAAAATGATTTAAAAACATGATGGTTACACTGGGTTAGTTCTGCTGTGCTTCTTTAGTTTTATGACCAAAGTCCAGAATGGAGAAGTACTCTAAATTCAAGTCTTAATCGCCAGAGAAGTTTCTTAACAGAACTAAGGATGAGTTGATAGTATTGCTTTTTGTCTGGGTAAGTTAGCACAGAATTCAACATAATCAATTCATCTAGTTCTGTCTTGAGAAAATCTTCTATACTAGTGTTGTGGTTTGGGCTGGGCTGGCCACTAAAACAAATGACAGAATGTCTCCTAGTTGTTTGGTATGCAGGATACAGATCCTTAGAAAAAGATCCTTTTCATCTTAAGTCATACACCTGCAGCAGGATTAATTCCACCCGACTTGTGATAAAATGTACTCATTTTAAGTTTACTCAGTCTCCTTGGTATCTTGGTACATTTAGCCAAGTAGTTCAATTTTTGTGTGCAAGTCTATCATTCATTTCAATGCAAATGAGGTACAGCAGCAAAATTGCTAATGCTTTAAAATTTTTCTGCCACAGTCAGGTTATACAGCTTTACCACTAGTTGAACTTTGAACTGATGTGTGAACTCCAGATTTTAACCAAAGCCGGTTCTTTTCTGTTGGTGAATCTCTCGGATCATGTGATTTCTTGGTTGCACTCTTCAGAACCATCAGAGCTTTTTCCACTGCTGTAGAAAAGGAGCTTCCTGTTACGAATAACACAGAGTTTTCCTCATGTAGTAAGCAGAGATCCCCAGACTTCAGCAAGGTTTTAATTTTCTGTTTTTAATAGGATAGCTTGTTCAGGGAACAAATGCTGAAACACACGTTTCAATAGACAACTAGTCGCTGGATTGAGCAGTTCAGCTTCTTTTCTTAATAGAGGTAGTACAGATCAGTCAATGACTATCCTGTAGAAAGAGTATTGGATATGTAATCAAAGTACAAGTTGTCTGCACTTCTTCCCGCTGGCTTCTTACTGGTGTAAAAGGTTCCAAGTAGCCATACAAAACTTGTTGCTCTGCATTCATTTGAGGTATGATATATGTTCAGAAGAAAGCTTGCAGTCTTTGAAGTAAATCCTTGACTGAACTACAGTTTACGACGGAAAAACTGAAAGACTGATGAAGATTGCAGTAGTCTTCTGTTTCTTACCCAGAACTTCCAGTATATACAAATCGTGTTTAGGCTAAAATGAAAGCTTGGGGTGCTTTCTTCGTCTCCCTGAATGGCTTTTTCTGTGGTATTTTGGGCAAATGTTTGAACTGTATAGTTTATAACCACCTATTCTTTCATGCTGAGGCAGATCTAATAAATCATTATACAGCAATTTCCTCCTTTCATTTTTTTTCTCTGCTGCTTCAAATGTGCAACTCGGGTCAGTTTATTATTTTTTGGATGCTTAAATAATAATATAAGTTTATAGCTTTATAGATACACGTAGATGTATAAAAATACACTGCATGTGATTTATTTTTGATTAACATATCTAAAAGATGCTTGTTTCTTCACTAAAATTTACTGAAAACCTAAATTTTAGCCTTTTTTCCCCCAGTACTTTGTACTCTACTTCAGTGCTCAAACTCAAGGGAGGATTGTTGTGGATAGCTTCAGATACCATTCTTCTTCCCTTACTTCATCTCATTGCCCCTGTACACGTGATCATTAGATGGTGGGGTCTGGTTTTTTATTTTTCTTTTGTAATTACACCTTTATAGTTGGCACTTAACAGTATTACTTGCTATATCTCTGTAAGCTGTATCTCTAAAAAATATATAAGCATAATCTATATAAAAGGAAGATAAAAGGAGAAGTAAACTTTGGCAGCTAGGCCTGGCCTAGTTACTTAACCCTTATCATCTATGCCTTAAATGCAAAAATATCTTCTGATAAATTTTAAATCAGTTGGGTTAAACTTGGCTGGAATTCTGGCCCATGTGCAATATTTAACATTGCCATTATTAAACACTATATTTCTTTTATCATCTTATTGATTACATGCTGACTGTCTGACTAGTCACTTGCACTATTTTGGGAGCACATAAATGAAATACAGTGGCACAGTATCATGGTTATAAACAGCATTGGTTAGAATTTAAAAAAAAAAAACAACCAAAAGAAGACGTGACACTTGAAGAATCTTTTTACTGCCTGTTAACATTATCCAGTCATTCCATACTTCCTTGAGGAATAATGTGTTGTGTTTTTTTTTCTTTAGATCATTTAACTGTAACTGAGCCTGTGGCTATACTGAAAGCAGAAGAGGTATGGGGTGCTTTAAGAGGTAAGCTGATACTTTTCGCGTAGAGCTGTTTGGTCTGGACCTACACAAGATCCACACCAGACCAAAAACTAGCTGACCACTGAGCCTTGCCCTCATTCAGTCCTTCCTGGGAAATAGGCTCAGGCGTAGAGGCCAGAAGGATATCCACATGTGTGTTGGTCAGACCCTCAGTTTGGATGCTCAGCATCTCAGATCCAGTGTCATACCAGAAGTGCACCCTTGCTGTGCCTGAAATCAGCCAAGCCAACCAAATCCTAGGTGCTAAAAAGGTCTCTGATCTACAGTGTGAATAAGAAATTATTCTCTGACTGCATCTAATAACTGAACATGCTGGATGCATCACCAAGAAGACCATAATGCTGAAGTTTCAGTCTGCTGTTCTTACTGGAATGTTAGCCTAAACTAGCAGATTTTTCATGATAAATTAGAAATTTCACCAGTTTCAGAAATGACAGGAGTAGAAACATGACAACACCACCAATTCCTACCTTGCTCTTAGTGACGTCCATGCCATTGAAGAATTAGTTTGGTACAGCTGAGCTGTACTGCTAATATTCAGTACTTGGGTATAATGGAGAGCTTGAATGGTTCTCTCTTCAGAACTACATTGTTGCACTGTAGTGCTTGAGCACTTATGGAAACTGTGCTAGAGAGAAAGAAACTCAGCTACAAAGCATTCTTTCTAGCTATGTAAACACCTGTAAGTAGTTACGGTCCTGTTTTTAACTAGAACTTTAAGGATAAGTACTGGGTTGTACTCCAGATCTCTTTCTTGGATTGTTTTTTTCGAGGTTTGGAAACCTTCAGTCAGTTGGTTCATGAAGATGACTATGGAAGTGTAAGTATGGCCACATTCTTTGTTAGGTGCTTTTCTAAGCACCTTTTCTAGCAGCACATCTACTAGTTTCATTAAGTAGTTTTTTCAGAAAATTATCCTTGGAAAGCTGTTAACAAACTAAAAAGTAAGTATTGCCTGTTTGAAATTATGAATATAAAATAAGAATTCTAATTTTTATATCTCATCCTCATAGTTTCTTGTCAATGAATCTGAAATCGACGACTTCCCAAGATTTGCTCATAGAGGAATCTTACTAGACACTTCAAGGCATTACTTACCATTGAAATCTATTCTTACAAACCTGGTAAGTGAGCAGTTTTGTATCATTAACAATGAAGGCTTTTTGCTGTTGTGTTTTGCCCCCTGAAGTAGGTATCAACTGGAGCTTGTGTGAAAGGAGAACCCATCTCCTGTGGCTGACCTCTAAAAGGACAGAGTGAACTTTGCTGAGTGAAGGTCAGAATGTACGGCAGAGAGGAACTGAGTGGGCAGACACAAGGATTAGTAGATCTGTAAAGGAGGCTGGGATTTGTGGTACTTTAGGCTTTCTGTTACTTCCTGTTGCCTAAACCAGCTCACATGTTTCTTGGAAGCAAGTTTTGAGACATCTGACTGTCACCAAACAGTACAGGGGAGACCTTGTAAGTCCTGGCTTCAGGAAAATTCCTGTCTTTTCAATAACCAGGCTTTGGTAATCCTGTCTTAGGCTGCTAAGAGCAAGGCAGCAATTGAGCACTACAGAGCAAGGGGAGAAATTGAGAATGTTCATTGGAAGCTACTGATTTCTCTCATTACGTCCCTTCAAAATGAAAAATAACAACACACAAACAAAAAAAAACCAAGTAAAACTTTCTCTGAACAGTTTGTGTAAGCATGCTAATAATTGTATACTTTCACCCTGATGGGAAGGTGGTGAATTTGTGTAATCATAGCAGTCAAAGCTGTGTTTTCTTCTATTCTGTACTCCTCTTTTCTGCTGTTGAAATCCTCGTAGCAGGGTTTATTTGGTGGGTTGAAATGGAGGAGCCTCTGAGTGGAGGAGCGTGCAGTGTCTTGTCTCTGTCTTGTGTTTCCAAGATGAAATAGTGTTAGAAATTTCCCTTCCATATTGCAGAACTTTGCAGAGCAGACTTAAGATGGGGGCAGGTAAAATCAGTCTTCATTTCTGAGGTCATCCTTGAACTCTGCTCAGTACTTGCACCTCCATGGGTATTTACCACTTGAATTTACCTTTAAGATCAGTCCCTGTTCAGCACGTAGTGTTTGTGTAGTGTTTCATTTCCAACTGAGGGTGCTTCAAAGATTCAAGTAGTTAATTGTGTCGATATTTGTGGTCTTTTCTAAAAAAGACAACAGTGTCCAAAGAGTAACTTGACTGTTGAGACTTGCATTTCTAACCATTTTTGTGTTTCTGTAACTGTTGCTGTTCTGTTTGCTTTCCTTAAATGGTACCTGTGGCTCTAATAATTTCCCAGTACTACATTTTATGACATTTTGCTGGTTTAAGAACAAGTGTGCTTTTCCTCCCACCTCTGTATCTGCTTGGATTCAAGCTAGCCTAATAAAAAGCAGCAGTAATCCCTGCACTGACATGTGGTAATTAGATGCTTAAGGCAGCAGTTCAAGTTCATTTCATGTTTGTGTTCAGCTGCTGTACTGTATTTCCAGGAAGTGCATTGTCCTTGAGGAAGGAGTGGCTGATGTAAAGGTCAGGAGGTGTAATCTTCCATGTGGAAAGATGGTGTTTGATAGAAATGCACTAAGACATGCAGTAATTAAAACTTCTGCTGTGAAATAACACAGATAAGATAATTTGGGGGAATGGACAAGGTGGTCTTCCTTTGGATTTGGTGGGAGTTCCTGAAGAGATTTTGTCACTTCTTTAAACCCAGCTTGGTGGAAAAAAAAGAAAGGGGGAAGGGTGGAAATAATCGTATTGTGGCAAGGAATTGGAAACAATTGTGTTGCAATTACTTAGTCCCAAATGATATAGAGAACACTTACTCTGACTGCTCGCAGCACACAATGCTTCTAGTGACTCTGGCAAACTTGCATAACTTGTGTGTGTGTGTGTAACTGTCCATCTGGAGTCATAATTCTGAAATTGGTATGTTAACATTTATCTTCATTATATTCAGGTTCAAAAAGGGAAAGTACTGACACTGTAATGACTCAAAACATAAGAGAACACATCTTCTGCGTGGAAATTGTATGCATTTATATTGCATACATTTCAAATGGGATTCTGCAGAAGTCACTAGCAAGTAGGGAAGTGCTAAATAGTCAGAAACTCTGTCATGCTGTTTAGTTTTTGAGTCCAGATTATTTAGGTAGAAAAATACAGGCTTTTCTGTAAGCTGAAATAGATGATGGTGCATACATAGGGAATTACCCAGCTATGTTCTGAAGTGGAAGAAATGCATAAGCATTTATAGCAGTTCCCCTTCTACCAGCCAGTGTAGCATGATCAGATCAAGAGCTTGTTGACCGGAGTGGTGCAAATAGATGGCAGACGAATGGAGCAGTACTATAAACAGGCTGGTGCATTTCTAGAATTCAGTGAAACAAACATGGAACACTTTTTCTTTGTGTGTTTGTTTAAGTTATTGCTTTTGGCAGGAGGGGTATACGGGGACAAGACCACCTTTTTTGCATAGGTTTTCTGTGAGAGTGAAGTGCTTAACTAGACTGTATTGCATTATTTGTTACAGGATGCCATGGCTTTTAACAAGTTCAATGTTCTCCACTGGCATATAGTAGATGATCAGTCATTCCCTTACCAGAGTATTTATTTCCCTGAGTTAAGTGACAAGGTGAGTATACATCACTGGATCGGGGTGGGAGGGCAGAATTCTGGCACGTATTTTGTGAAAATAGAATGCAGAGCCTGTCAGTGGTTGAATGCATTTGCCTTGGCTGATTGTGAAACAGTATCAGAGGACCAGTATCCAGCAAGTCCACATTTAGGATCCTACCTGAGTGTCTCTGTGGACCACGTTTGAGTGTTCTTTGGAGGATGCATGGTAAATGACCTTCCTAACCCGTCTGTGCAAGTTTGCTGCTGACAGTGATCCTCAGTGTTTGCAGGCCTTCAAGCACTTATGGTGTGCAGATAATCTGTTGAACAGTGCTTTGATTTCTGTTGGTTCGTTTGTTTAGCTGCTAGACTTCCTGCCACTCGAACATAAGAGGTTTTCTTGTCAGCTCTAGGTTTGGAACCCCTGTAGTAGTACTTTTGCCCTTTCTGAGAACTAGTTAACTTTACAATACACAACATGTCTTTAGGAAGTCCTGAAGTGAGAGGTTGCTTTCTAAAGCAAATACAATGCAATGTATCTCTTTATTTGCTGATTCACAGCAGGTTTTGCTAATTAATGAAAGCCATCATGAGGTTCTTGCTCAGTCATGGTAAAGTAGTAGTCAAATCAATCATGAATAATTAAGTAGAGGCTAATATATACATTATAATAATTAAAAATAATTAAGTAGAGCCTAAACTGAACCTCATGAAAATTACATAGCAGATGCTGAGAAGAATTTCTTAATTAAAAAATTGTAGATGTTAAATGGTGCAGTCAGATTATTTTTCCTAGTAGTAGCTGTGGAGTTCTGTTCCATTCCCCACTGACAGCTGGAGAGAAGTAGATGGCCTTTGTCTCAATAGCTTTCTTTTTGAAAGGCTTCTTGTTTCCCATTATCTTTTTTGAGCAACTCAGCTGTGGAAATTGTTACCAGATAAATAGAACCTTAAGGTGCTATTAGTCATGAAGAGTCATTGTGCTTTTCTTAAGTAGTTTGGCTCTTTGGCAAGCATCTGTTTCACAAAACTGTAGCAGTCCGGGTCATTTGTGACATTTGTTGGCTGCGTGGGAGTGGAATAACGCTGAAGTTCAGAATCATAAAGCAAACATGCCCTGATGTGAAATTGAATATTGTATCCAAACTGACAAGCAGAGGTGTTGAAAGAAGACACTACTCTTTCTGACCTGGCAGATTTCTTTCTGTTAGTCTTGCATGTCATGTGACAAGGGCCTCATGTTTCAGAACTAATAATGCAGAGGTGGAGGGGGAAACTAACTTGCCTCTGTACAGAAGAATTGAAAAATGTATCTTTCAAAAATCTGATGTAATAGATGCTAACTTTTCTATTCTCTTCAGTAGCTATGAGCTAAGGAGGAAAGGTTGGTCTCCTCAGGAGATTTGTCTTAATGTGGAAAAAGGGGTTAATTTCTGTGGATTCTGGGGTTTCTTTCCGCCCACTAGTCAGCCTAAAAGTACTGTCAGTGCAGTTGCACATGTGATAAACCAGAAAAGGCCAACTTGTAAAACTGCTCTCCAGTCTAAATTACAACACTTTAATCCCAATTTTGTGAGCTGCTGGTGTAATGTTCTGTAAACTGTTTCTAAACATGAATACTTTACAGGGAGCCTACTCCTATAACCACATCTACACTCCTACTGACGTCCGTCTGGTGATCGAGTATGCCCGGTTAAGAGGCATTAGAGTTATCCCAGAGTTTGATACCCCAGGACACACGCAGTCTTGGGGAAAAGGTATGTCCAAGAAAGTATTAACGGTTAAAAGATTGTGGTAAGTAGGGCGTAGCAAGCAAATAAACTTGTTAAAAATCAGCCTTTAAAGTGCCTTGAAAGGCTCTTGATAAGAGGTAAGCAAGGGGCAGACTCAGTGATGGCCATGACCTTTATGAGTTTGAGGAACTAAAGTTAACGGAAAAAACTAACACTTCCTGTGCTGGGTGTGTGTGTGAAAGCACAAATGTATTCTGTCTGCCTTTGGCTTCATGTTCATATTATCCCCCCATCTGGTATTCTTGATTTTAGAGCAGTAAGGCAGCGGCTAGAAATAGTGAGTTGCTGTCTCTAGAGGAGAAATTTCTGCTTTGGGAAGGTTCTGTCAATGTTTCTGTTAGTAAAGTGGTAGTCTGCCAGTGTACAAAACACAGTAAAGTTGGATGCTTTTTCACTCTCTGTCTTCTGGGTTTCAGAATAATACTTCTTTTGATAGAGAATGCTTGAATCCTGAGGGTGGTAATGTTTATGTGTACTCAAGGACCAGGGAACCTTGTGCCTTAATTCAGGGTGCACTGACTGCAATTTCACTGCAATTAATGTAAGATGGTTTTGGCCAAACTGGAAATAGTAAAGTTTTTTATAGCACTTCATAGCTTTAGCTTTAGCCATGAGACAAGTGTTGCGCTCACCCTGTAAAGATGTGGCCATAGTGTTGGAAGATTCCTCAGTTTCTTTCTCACTAATTCAAAATGAGGAGGAAAGGAACAAGGTGAAACCTAAATTTTCTGAATAATCTTTCTGAGTCCCTTATCTCATGTGGTCTTTGCTGTTATGGAGCACTAATAAAAGCCAGTGGCTTTCCTGGTGACATGTGAGGTGGTCTACGTTCATATTAAGAGCACGGTTCAGCTCCCTTGCCTAAAATCAGCTGTTCCTGATAGATTCTTGGGTAATAGCTTTTTTTAATGTGATGCATAGGAGCCAGTCCTGGCCTTTCTTATGAATCTGGGTAGCTATACTTTGTTTGCATTCAAATTCAAGATACTGGGGAGAAGTCTTAAAACATGCAAGGAGGGTAGTTGAAGCAATCTGCCACTAGGGCCCTCTTTGGGGAAGATGTGCTCAGAGTAGGAAACGCAAAGCCAGAAAGGTGCTGCTGCTGCAACCACAGTTTACCAAGTAAACTGGGACTTAGGAATCTCCAACCTATGTTTTCCGATTTTGTTATCCTGGCTCATGTTGCTTTAGATATCTTGACTCAAGAAGCAGTGCTTAGTTTTGATGTTTGTCTAGCCTTACGTTCTTGTAGAGGTAAATACCTAGCAGGCTAAGGTAGGACATCTACCTTGAGCCACGTATCTCCCACCTACTTAGGTGTTAGCAGAGTAATAACAAGAGAAAAGAGGCCTCCAGAGCACACTCATTTTATCTGGATTCCTTCTAATTGGCTTGCTTTCTAAGTTCATTAAAGCTTTTTTATTCAAGTAGTGATTTAGAAGCTGTTTTGCAGGTACAGTGACAGAAATACAGTTTCATAAATTAGTGTGGGTTAAATCCCAAATCTGAAGGTCAGAGTCCTAATTTCAAGTTAGAGGGTTCTTCAGCCTTGGGCAAGTTATTTTATTTCATTCTGCCTCTGTGTGATTATGCTTAGAAGAATACTTAAGTCATTAACATTTTTAATACGGATTACTGCCTTTTCCTGCTAGTAAAGTTAGCATACCAACATGGAATTGAATATCCTTTATCAATTGTTCCTATTAGGTCAAAAAGGTCTTCTCACACCTTGTTACAGTGGAGAACGTCCAACTGGGTCCTTTGGACCTGTAAATCCCATATTGAATACAACTTATGACTTCATGAATAAATTCTACAAAGAGATCAGCAGTGTATTTCCAGATGCATACATTCATTTGGGAGGAGATGAAGTGGACTTCAGTTGTTGGTATGGTGACAGTTCAAAGAAATAAATAACTGGTGCCTCTTAAACTTGCTTAAATCCATCCATTATGCAACTCAGTTGCGTGAGACAATTTTCATTGCTTAACCCAAAGATCTCCACTCCTACTTTTGTAATGATTTGCAGGCAGAGTGTTTGTAATCCTCAAAAAGCAAGTGATGTTGTGCAGAATTTTGCTTTGACTAGCAGTTTCACAAATGTTCAGGTACTCTAAAGGATTTCTTCAGGAAAATTTAACCTGGCAGGAAGGAGAACTAGTATGGTAGAAAAGTACTATATAAGATAATTAATATTTCAATGCTTAGGTGTTAAAGGAAAAGCACTTATTTCCATTGAGTTCTGCCTCCCAGAAAATCTGCTAACATTAAGTATTACACTACTGCCTCCTGTCTGCTTGTAGAGTTTTTCAATTGGTTATGGATTTTGAATATTTTGGAGACTCTCTGCTGCAGTAACTAATATTACAGAATTTGGAGCAGATCTAATTGCATGAGTATTCACATTGATCTAGTTAATGTCTGTGCTTTCTCTTGAAACATCAAATCTGAACACTCAGGACTTCCTTCAGTTTTTAAATAGAAAGAAAATTTCTGACAAATGCTTTATCACAAAAGTATTGGTTTGCTTTCTGGGTATTTTCCCAAATTCTTGATGTCACTCCTGCAGGTCCCCTGTTATTATGGTGCTCAGTTTTCAGACCTGCTTGCAACCTTCCTGCAAAGTCACAGAGAAGCCAGGAACCCTAGAGCTCTTAGGAGCTTAAGGCAGCCTGCCAGAGACTGCTTCAGAACAGGGACTCCGGTAGTTCTAACAGAGAAGTAGGACTGTTGGCTTTATTTCAAATCAGGATGAAACTGTTTCCAAATACCTAAATCATCTTAGCTTGCTGGTTCAACCCTGTTGTGCGTTCCAGGCTATGGTGTGCCTGAGGCATCAGCTAGTCTGCTGGGCATAGGTGGAAACGGTTGAGAAAACTGGTTTAAAATGTAACAAAATTATTTTTTGTTTTTTTCTTCTAATTTATTTTGTTGTTATTATTTAAGGAAATCTAACCCTGACGTGAAAGAGTTCATGAAGCAGCAAGGATTTGGCATTGACTATGCTAAACTGGAATCTTACTATATTCAGAAGTACGTTGGTATTTTAATTCCTGCTCAGCTTTTCACAGGCACTGTCTGGGGGTGGTGTTGAGGTGCAGATACTGAAGCTGATTTAGGTTATCTTATATTGTTTTCAAAAATTGCCATGTATGGGGGACTGCTTTCTTTTATTTGAATAATGTAAAGTTCACAGTTTTAAATTATGGGACAAAACAAGGACATACAGGCTAGTTCTACACACCCTCTGAATGTACTGGGTAGCTTAGACCAGGTAACTGCTGTAATGTCAACACATTGGGTGGGGAGGAAAAGTCCTGAGGTTTTTGCAGCCATTTAATTCTCTTATTCTTAAAAACATGGATTTAGACACCTGTGTGAGTTTCTGGTAGTTCTGAACATCAGTTTGTGTTACTGCATGTGCATATCCTTATACATGGGAGAGCATCCTCTTTGAGGCAGAGCACCGAAGGCTTCAGAAAAAAATGTTTTTCTTGGTCCCCTGTGCAGTGCTGGGAAATGACTGATGTGCTACAGGGTAGAAAACAGGGTGCCTCTACTGACCTGAAGTTCACAAACTTGAACTTATTTCTCAATTCTAGGATTTTGGACATTGTTTCCTCCTATAACAGAGGATATGTGGTCTGGCAAGAAGTGTTTGATAACAAAGCACAGGTAAGATGGAAAAATAAGTAAGATACTCTTGCATAACAGCAGAATATTGTGGAAGGCTGTAGTAGACTCTGAAGTAGTTGTGCTTGTGTCTCTGAAGAGTTAAAGCAAGTCTGCTAACTGTAGCCAGTGTCCCCGGGTGTGGGGCTTGCTTTGAAATTATCATTTATTGAACGTGTAAAATAGGTGGAACAGGGTCACCAGTATTGAAGTGCTTTCTAAAGAACACAGATAATATAATAGGCTTTAGAGCATCTTGAGTAGAGGGTAGGGAAGTTTCTGAGATTCCATGTTGGTTTTTTTTTTTTCTCACATAACTCTGTATCTGGTCTAGTAATGCCCCAGGTGCTGCTCTGCTTTTCAGAGCTGGTAAGATAACTAGTGCATGTAGGAACCCTCTTGGTGCATTAACTGTTTGTAGTATAACCTAGGCTTCACTCTAGTGCGAACTCTGTTTAAAACCAGCAAAGGGCTAATCAGCTTTAGAGTGTGGGGGAGGTGGAAATGACAAAATGTAGCTTCTGAAACTTTCCTTTTTGAAACACAATACCCAATTTTGAAATCCATCATCCTTTTTTCCTGGTAACAGCAATTAAGATTGCCTCTAATGTTTTGCGGGGTTTTTTTGTTTGTTTGTTTGTTTGTTTTCTCCTTTTAGCTGAAACCAGACACTGTAGTTCAAGTGTGGATGGGAAACAACTACGCTCATGAACTGAGCAGTGTCACTGGAGCTGGGTTCACTGCTATCCTGTCATCTCCCTGGTACTTAGACTACATTAGCTATGGGCAAGACTGGAAGAAGTACTACAGCGTTGAACCACTTAACTTCCCTGGTTTGTTACTTTTCTTACACGCGTGTTTTGTGCATGAAAGTCTTTGATTTATAGTAAGGCATAAATGGAAA
Source organism: Tringa tobata (assembly GCA_033628505.1). Taxonomy (NCBI): domain Eukaryota; kingdom Metazoa; phylum Chordata; class Aves; order Charadriiformes; family Scolopacidae; genus Tringa; species Tringa tobata. The sequence continues at coordinate 151,343 of JAHREE010000311.1, read as the reverse complement.
GAATAAGGCTATTTAGAGCGGTCATGCAGTCACTATGATCAGACAGGCTGTAATCAAAGGACTTCAATGTCTGCTAGAACTCTGGAAAATTCTCAAATAAATACGCAACTTTCCACTTCTCACAGGGAAAAGCGTTACCTTCCTCAAGCATCTGGCACTGGTGCTTGTGTGAGAGAGGATGCTGGACTAGGTGGACAGATGCATCATGTATTAGGGCCAGAGTTGTGCAAATGGCTGTTGGCAGACAGACATTGAATTCGTATGTTAGCAAGATTCTAGAGCGTTAGACTGTTCTAGAAAAAGACGTTTTCTCTGTTTGGCTGAAGTTGATGCAAACATCTTATTCTTTCCCTGGGGTTTTCATTTTGTGCAAGGTAGCTCTCAGAGCTGATCAGGGAGAACACCTGACTTCATAGCTTTTTCAAGGAATGTTCTGTGCATGATAGAAAGAACAGTTTCAATCAGGGCTGAAATCTCTGAAGAATGTCAGAATGCTGAGGAATGTCTTTCAGAGGATAAAATGCAAAATCCTTTCTGACAGAGAAGGGAAACAGGTTTTCTTGGCAAATAGTCTGGTTGTTCTCACATTCAGTAACAAGACTACCAAAATGTGAAGTTAGTGCTCAGGGTAGATAATTTTATATGATAAAACAAACAAATGAACATCAGTCCTCTCTCAGTATTGGAAAATGAAATTGTTGATACATGCCCATCTTCTGGGCAAATAGAAATCCTAACTCTCTGCTTTGACTTCAGGATCTGAAGAACAGAAGAAGCTTTTAATAGGTGGAGAAGCCTGCCTGTGGGGGGAATTTGTGGATGCAACTAACCTCACACCAAGATTATGGTATGAACTGCTTTATCTTTACATTTTAGAAAGCCAGCTATATGGAACATTAATTAATCCAACAGGACTCTATGTTAGTGGTTACAGTGCTCTGGGCTGAGCCTGAGCTGCAATAAAGATGTATGGTTCTGGATATATAAAACTTGGTATTTAAAACTATTCCATTCTGGTTCTAGATCATACTGACTCTAAAACTCAGTGTATCTTTACAGGCCTCGAGCAAGTGCTGTAGGGGAACGACTCTGGAGCAGCAGAAATGTGACCAACTTGCAGGATGCCTATGAAAGACTGACTAATCACCGATGCCGCATGCTCCGGTAAGACCAGTAGCTGTAGCAACGCTTGATTCTCCTGCCTTACAACCAATGGAGCTCAAGTGCAGGCCTGGAAACGAAGGGAGGAGAGCCAGCAAGCAGTCTAATCTGACCCCACGAACATCATCCCTTGTGGTTTTGTATCCACAGAAGAGGAAGAACAGATACACTAAGGCAGGAGCTCTAGACAGTTCCGCAACTAAAATTTTCAGAACTCATTAACAGTGAAATACTAGAACTTGCTTTCCTCTAAAGGGAAAAACACCACCATGATTGACTTATTTCAGACAAAAAAAGGTATTAAAGGATATGTGGGAGGAGTACACAGACAGGAGAAAAAGCGGACTTTTAAAAAAGTTGTTAATTATTTATTATAAATAATAATTAAAGCCCTACAGCAGGCCATCAAGTGGAGCTATTTGCCTGAGCAGAGATCTTGAGTGAGCTATTCTTTCAGGTATTGCCTTAATGTAGGCACTGAAAGGTGTGGGTCAGGAGACCCTGATAAATTTTAATTTATTTATGACAACTGTAAACAAAGTGAGTTCGTAACCTATTTTTCTCTGCAGGTCTTTCCTGAAAAATATCTAGACAAATTACTGATTAACTGTTGCTAGTGCTGTCTTTGTGTATTCACAGTTGTAGAAATGAGTGGTTTCTAGGTCTGAAGTCCAAGTTGACTCCACTTTTAAAAGTATACAGTCAGAGAGCCTTTTAGGTTTTTCCAGATACTACTGTGGAGCTGGACTGCAGCGAGAATGCAACATTTCTAATTTACGATTTAATTCCTCTATAAAAGTTTACGACAAGTCATTGAAAATCCCAACAGCGTGAAGAAGTATTTTAAGCTAGATAGAAATCAGCTTTTTAGAGAATAACAACGGGCAGAGGGAGTTAATAAATAAATGTTAAAAACAGTATTAAAGGGCTTTAAAAACATGTCTTATCACTTAATAGGATGGTGCATCTCTTGATGGGGCTCAGAAAACACTGAAGTGTACAGTGGCTGTACCTCTAGGATTAGGGTTTTACAGTGAACTAAGCCATACTATTCCTGGAACTGGTTAACTATTCCGCATCTCCATCTTCTTCCTTAATGCTGGCACTTACGCTGCAGAGGGAGCTGATCCAGATAACTGTGGCTGCCCCGGCAGTGCTCGCGTGAGAGATGCAGAACACAGGGGCAGACCAAGGATGACTCCCTGTACTTGCTGCACACTTAAACTACGTTCTGGTGCTAAAAACTGCTTTGCTGGCATATAAACTTAGGGTGAACAATCCGTGTTAGAAACAGACTACCTTAATGTCCCTTAAGGAGGACATGTCCTCCTGAAAATGCATTCCTTTTGTATAGGCTTTGAACCAAAAAGACATTCCCTTTCTGCTGATGAAATGAGCATTCCTTGGAGCTGCAGTTCTGTTGCCTTTCACGTATATGGGGCTTCCTTAGCATTGCGTGAACTCAAAAGAGCTGATTTAATCCGTCAGACTGTTGTAAAGTTTTAGAGCCTGGGCAAAAGTCTGTGTCCCTCCTAACATTTTTATACATGGTATATACAGACCATGGCAGCTGTAGCAGGCCAAGGAGCCTTTCCAAATAGAACACAGAGCTCTGGCTTGCTCTGCGCTGGGTACCAGGGGGTGAGGGAAGGAGCAGGTAGAACAGTTAGGTCAGGGTCACTGGCATAACAGTGGCTCCACTTACAGAAGGGCAAGGCCGCTGCTCTTGAAGTAGTACCATTTTTTCCAGTAAGATACAGCAGCCCAAATTGCAGAGAAACGGCGATGGGAGAAGGGAAACAAAAAGGCAGGCATATATTCCAGAGACCTAGAAAACAATCCTCTTTTTTACTAAGAGCAGGTCATGCTTAGGGGCAAGCAATAGTTCACCTGAGCTATTTGATTATCCAGTTTCTTCCATTGCAACTCCTAAGTTCAATTAAAACACAATTACATATTATCCTACAAATCACTGTAACAGTATTATCTAGCTTTTAAATATCCAAGAAGCAGAATTTTGACTACACCTACTTTAACTGTGAAATATCTTTTTACACTATCTTACTGCACTATCGTAAGCTAAGGGTTTTTTTTTTTTTGTTTTTAGAGCCACATGAGAATAACTTATGTTAGTGTTGATAGAAAAAGTCCTCTATTTAGTGAAACTGGCTATTTTTAAAAATTAATTACAGTGACATAGAGCTGTGCGTGAAGGAAACATTTGGGGGGGTGTGTGTGCGCAAATGTCAATATGCAAGGTTCGTATTCTTATGACCTCTTTTCAATAAAAGCAATAGATTTTGCAGAACATCAAGACACTTAGACCCTGAATTTAATCTTTTCAACCTGTTTTCTAGTATTCTGGTACATCTTATTGAAACGGAGAACTGTACTTAACTGAAGTATAGTCAACTGTAGAATAGGCCCTCTTTCACTCCCTAATCTGTTATTTCTTGGAAGTAGTTTTGTTTACACAAAGATCAAGAGAGTGCTAGTATCTCTCTTCCTGCCTATACAACCAGCCAGGTGTTTAATTATAATACACACATTCCACTTTGTTTTAACAGCCGTGGCATAGCAGCTGAACCCGTGTTTGTTGGATACTGCGCCCATGAAGCAAGAGGGCAGTAACTGCTGCAGAGATTTCTAGTCAACAACCTGAAGTGCCTCTGGGGTATGAATGTATGTACATGCAGTTTGAAATCTGAACCAAGGCTTAAAATTTTCACTTTTAAAATAAAATTATTTGACATTCTTGTTGGAGTAAAAATGATTTTATTAGAAATGGGGATATTTCACTGAAATATTGAAACTTGAAACCAGTTACTAACTCTTTTGTCACATTCTGAAGTTAAAGAAAAATAAAGATGCTATTTAAATAAAAAGCAAACTATGTTTTTATTTCAGTGTATCTTATAATTTGCCACTTTTCTATGTAACCAAATTGCAAATCAGAACTGACTTGCAACACATAGCAAGTCAGAACCGCTACAACTTAAATCACCCATACCTAATGGTCAAAAAAAAAATACACTCCCTCAACGTACTCCAAGGTAGTGGGCAGGGTTCGCTGTCATCATCTTTTTTTTGCACAGATCTTACTCAAGTTGCAGAAGTATCCATTCTGCTTACTTGCTAAAGCAAACGGGTAGAAGTCCTGAACTCAGCCAGTCCTGAACTCTGGTTCAAACTGGTTTCTAACAATACAGGAAGTAATGCTTTTACAGTTAGCTGTTCATTTAAAATATTTACTAACCATGCTTTTTTATTCAGCTGAAAACAAATTGAGATACAGACTGTCAGAACTGTAAAGTTATTTCATTTATCGACATAAACTCCACAAACTTTGCTTAATGAAGTAAGAAACTGCTAATTGCACATTAAGGTGCCCCTTGGTGCTCATTTCTACGAAGAGGATTTAAAATCAGTTCTCATTGCAGAGATCTGCAATACGATCAGATTTCACAAGCAGCAGATTGTGGTTGCATTTCTTGTTCAGCTGCTTTGCAATTATCAGGCTTTGCCAGAAGAACACAAGCATCTCTTGAACCTTCCCCTGGACAGTTAAAAGCACCATCTGCTCATACAGCTGCTAATTCCTCCTTTACCTCAACCAGTTGGTCCCAGAAGAACGTACTGGTGTACATAAACAGGCTTCTGAAAATATTTAACAGGGATGTTAAGAAATATATCTTTATTGTTCTACAGAGTAAAGCAATCAATCACACCAACCCCATCCTCCTCTGAAGAAGCGCATTTTGCTCTTGACTGTTAAGGGCTTGGTAACTGGCAAGCTCCAAAGTGAAGGTTGCTGAGCCTGACGTTAGAGAACGCAAAACTGTCGAGTAGCCCTGGACGAATGGAGAACAAAGGTCACTCAAGTTAGGACAAAAGGAAGATACGCTGCTTAGGTCACAGAGAGAGAGAGAGTCAGAAGTGTACGGCAACATACTAATAATATTATTACCGTAATAATATTTAATATTACTGTATTAAAAGTGCAATAGATGCATGAGTCAACCTGATAATATACTTTTAAAAAACCTCTGTGAAACCTGTTTCGGTAGTATTTACTACTTTCCTGATTTACAGTTGAAAACTTGCTGGTTTAACAGTCTGAATCAGGCACAAAAACACCGTTAGCGCCCACTAGATTTGTGGGCACTTGCTTCAGACCTCCAATAATTAAAATATAATAAAAAAATCCATTCCAAGTTTATCCATCCATAATAACAGAAGAAGGGAATTGAAGCCTGATTATTTTTCAGCATATAAAAGAAAAGATTTTTTATAAAAGTAAATGGTAAAGATTCTACCATTAAAATTATAAAAGTAAATGGTAAAGATTTTACCATTAATTAGATAATCACATACCATCATTTCTGCTAGTGGAACAGAAGCAACCACAACTCTGTTATCTTGACGGCTCTGGATTTCTTGAATACTGCCTCTCCGCTGTGCAAGGTCAGCGAGTGCTGCACTGAGATGATCTTCACTTACTGTGATCTCTAGGTTCATCAAGGGCTCCAGTACTTGTATACCAGCTTTTTTCAAAGCCTAAATGGAAGGGAAGGACAGTTACGTTGACTTTTTTCTTTGAACACTGACATAATAAGTACTTCTATAACTCAAGCTAACACCGCCTCTTGAATTTTCTACTCCCAACAGCTATTAGGTCCCCAGCAAGGGGGGAACTCTGTTCTCTGTTCTTCTGCCAGAGAAGAACAGTTACCAGGTATCAAACCACATATACTTTCCCAGTATTGTATCATGCTGCTGTGGTCTACACCACCTTATGGTTTCACTGTACCTTTTGCATGCAACGGGAGACACAGGCTGATATCATCGTGTGGGAGGTGTCAGGATGCACCGTCAGTGATTGTACTGTCACATCTATATCCTGAACTGGGAATCCAAGCAAGGGCCCTACAAAAAAACATAGAAATATAAGAAAAAAGCATATTTGTTTTTCAGAACATTAAGACATATGCAAAAAGAGTTTCAGGATTAATTTGGAACTTCTCACTTTACTCTTTCCCTTCTCCTTCCCCTTCCTGCCCCCAAAGGCATGACTCATTTTGTTTCTCATTTTGTGATTACCTAGCTTTGTCTCTTCTAGCAGTCACACTTACTCTACCAAAAGCACAGATAATTTTCAGAACCAGAAGTGTCCGAGTGTGTTCATCTATACAACTATTCCCAAAAATGAAGTTATTTTTTAATAAATTATAGTATCTAAAGCTTGTCTATTGAAACAAGACCCCATTTGAAAAGCAGTGAAACCTTCTGTTTAACCAGGAGCCAGAATATCTTCTGCATTTTCCTTTTCAACACAACGTGACCACCTCAAAGCCTGATACTAACCCACTACCAGAACTGCAGGGTTAACTCAATTCCATGAGCAACGAACAACGCTGTGTCCTAGTTAAGTTCTCTCACTGAAACCTAGGACTCTCAACCAGACCAAAAACTGTTGTTAGACCAGATTGGAGGCATGAACCTCATGTGAGAAAAAACACATAGCTTTTTTCCTACAAAGAACACTACAAGATCTACTTTTTTTGGTTGTTTTTTAAGCCCTTAATGGCATGAATTTTAGGCTGGAGTTCTGAAATGTCGTCAAGGAGCATGAAGAAAGCACACAGTTGAGACTCATTCCACAGCCAGAGATGAGAGATGCTTTCCAACTCAACAAAGCAACATGGAAAAACCACCTCATGCTAGTGCTTCTAGAGTAATTCTCTTTCATCAATGCACTGCCTGCTAATTTTACTGTAAGGAAAACTTCTTTGGCCACAAGTTACTGAATACTTCCTATTTTTAATCAAACATAAAGGATGTTTTAAATCCTTCAGAAAGCCTGTACTTTTCAATTATGTTAGGCTTTGTATGATACATCTTAATGGATTTAACCTATTTTAAAATAAAAAAATAAATCAGGAACTCTAATAGAAGTGTGGTATGTACATGCTGGCCTCCAAACCTCCTTCTGCCACATCACTGTGGTTTACGTGATGTCATCAAGTAAATGCCTTCCCTCTTATAAAAAAAACAAACCAAAAGAATCCGAAGGACACTGTTGACTGACTGAAAAGAAATCGACCTTACAACCAAAGGCATGCTGACTTCCATTCCTGGCATAGGGAAAGCAGTGTTTGTCAATTTCTGTAGTTATGGAAATTTCACAATTCTCCTTTGCATCTACTGTTAGTATGTACCAGCTTTTAGTTTTCAAGCTACCAAGGAGTCTTCCCTCCCAGAAACTGCTTCTCACAGAAATGTTAGACCAGTACAGCTGTCGTAGCACTTCCTTTACCTTGAATGCATGAATTTGTGATTCCATTTTCTATAGCTCCTTGGAGTTCTTTGGGCAGCCCTTCAATGACACTTGCAGCGTACTCGATGACGGGTTTTGTGGTTGCTCTCTCTCCTAACCTGGGCCTCACCTCTAGCTCTGCAGTTACTAAGTGTCGTTTATCTCCTACTGTTTTGTCCAATGTATCTGCGGGGGGAGGGGGGAAAAGGCAAAACAACCGTTTGGAAAAAAAAAAACAAACCAACACTTAATACAGAAAATTAATCGGAAAGTTACTCATAAGGTCATTTAAAGTAAATCAAGGTACAAGGCCAGAAACAAGATGTTCCTTCCATTCACTCATTTTACCTGTAGCTTGGCAAGCATTTACGATGGTTTCTCTGTATGCTATTTGAAGAGGTCCCAAATAAGTCTCAATTCCATATTCACGTTTGATTCGGTCATGAATGATCTCTATGTGTAGCTCTCCCATGCCACAAAGAATAGTCTATTAAGAAGAGAGTTAAGAGAGAACAGGAGAAACGTGCAAAATTTGGGTTTTACTACAAACTGCTGAAGCAAGGACTTGCATGCTGTTAATAGTCTCTTGGAAATACTTGAAATTCTAAGGAGCCTGGAGAGAAAACAGTACTGCTTTAGGTCATCTGACATAAATACCATGTAAGTGAGAGGGTAATTACCACTACTGTGACCACTGTAAAAAAGGTCATCTCACTTTACCTCAAAGTCTATGTAATTGAAACTTTTTTAATACAAAACTGTCAAAAACATGCAGATCACAGGATGACTTCCTCTGCTCTGTAAAGCACAAGTGCACGAGGCTCCATTTTAGTTTGATGCACAGAACTTCATACTTATAAGATACGTACGTTTAGAGTCCTTTTTATTCAAGAAAATTTCAATATGCAAATGAACTAACCAAAGAGTGGTCTTGAGTTCTTAAGTAAAGCCTGATTATAAGGTGAGCAATAGAAGATTCATCTTACTTGTCCTGTGTCAGGATCTAGCTTCACTTTTAAACTTGGATCTTCACGCTGAAGGCAGCTCAATGCATTATCCAACTCTGTACATAAATATCAAACATTACATCTAAAGAGATTTCAGTAATTTGAGAATCACAACAAATGTCTTAAACTTCACTTTCCTCACAAGGTCAAATTTCATTCTCAGAAGGAATCAAAAGCACCCTGAAGAAGCACAGATTTTGGCAAACAGTCAACTCAAATTACAAGCAACTTGCAACTTCTAATTCTCTCCAACAAATTAACTGCATGCTACAGAGTGCTTTGATTTAATTATTAAAAATACTGTTTCCAGAGTGGTACTTTGTACTCCTGTGAAGACAGAATGGACCTATAAATGCTTCATCAGGTCAATAAAAAGTACTGCTACCTGTTTACAGATAACAAAAATTGTCAACTAACTCGAAAATGATTTGCCTAATTATTTTAAGATGAGTTTAATGTCCTACATGTCCTTTAAATACCTCTCAGGATGGTGACTCAACCACTTCTCTGGGCAGCCTGACCCAACGCTTAATAATCTTTTCCGTGATTAAATTTTTCCTAATATCCAATATAAGCCTTGCCTGGTGCAACTTGAGGCCATTTCCTCTTGTCCTATCACCTGTTTCCTGGGAGAAGAGACTGACCCCCCACCTCTCCACACCCTCCTTTCAGGGAGCCGTAGAGAGCGTTAAGGTCTCCCCTTGATCCTCCTTTTCTCCAAACTAAACAACCCCAGCTCCCTCATCATAAGACTTGTGCTTGAGACTGTTCACCAGCTTTACTGCCCTTCTCTGGACACGCTCCGGGAACTCAATGTCTTTCGTGTCATGAGGGGCCCAAAACTGGACGCAGTACTCGAGGTGGAGCCTCACTAGTGCCAAGTACCAGGGGACTATCACTTCCCTAGTCCTGCTGGCCACACTATTTCTCATACACACCAGGGTACTGTTGGCCTTCTTGGGCCACCTGGGCACACCACGGTCTCACATTCAGCGGGTTGTCGACCAACACCCCCAGGTCCTTTGATGCCGCTTCTCTGCCCCAAGCCTCTAGTGCTGCATGGGGTTGTTGAGACCCAAGTGTAGGACCTGGCACTTGGCCTTGTTGAACCTCATCCCCTTGGCCTCGGCCCAGCCAGCCAGCCTGTCCAGGTCCCTCTGCAAAGCCTTTCTACCCTCCTGCAGATCAACACTCCCATCCAACTTGATATTATCTGCAAACTTACTGAGGATGCACTTGATCCCGTCATCCAGATCATTGACAAAGATATTAAACAGAACTGGCCCAAATACCGAGCCCTGGGGAACACCACTGGTGACCAGCCACCAACTGGATTTAACTCCATTCACCACAAGTCTTTGTGCCTGGCCACCCAGCCAGTTTTTTTACCCAATGAAGTGTACACCCACCCAAGCCACAAGCAGCCAGTTTCTCCAGGAAAATGCTGTGGGAAACAGTGCCAAAGGCTTCCTGAAGTCTAGGTAGACAACATCCACAGCCTTTCCCTCATCCAGTAGACAAGTCACCTTGTCATAGCAGGAGATCAGATTATTCAAGCAGGACCTGCCTTTCATGAACTCATGCTGACTGGGTCCTACCACCTGGTTGTCCTGTTTGCCCCGCATGCTGGCACGCATGACAATCTGCTCCATCACCCTTCCCGGCATCACGGTCAGACCAACAGGCCTGTAGTTCCCTGTATCCTCCTTCTGGTCCTTCCTGCAGATGGGTGTCACGTTTGCTAACCTCCAGTCAACCAGGATCTCCCCAGTTAGCCAGGACTGCTGCACTTCCACCAGGTCCCTCAGTACCCTTGGGTAGATCCCATCCAGCCCCATACAGCTGTGTGTGTCTAAGTGGTGTAGCAGGTCGCTGACCATTTCCCCTTGGATTATGGGAGATTTGTTCTGCTCTCCATCCCTGTCTTCCAGCTCAGGGGGCTGGGTGCCCTGAGAACAACTGGTCTTACTATTAAAGACAAAGGGAAAGAAGGCATCGAGTACCTCAGCTTCTTCCTCATCCTTTGTCACTATGTTTCCCCCTGCACCCAGTAAGGTCAAATAGAGTCAAATGGAACCGAGTTCTCTGGTACAGATTCTTGGAAAAGGCAGTAAGATTGCAGTTCACATTGCACAGGTGAACCCTAGCTAGACACACAGAAGTCTTAGTAAGTGAAGACTTTACACAATAGAGCAAAACCGTGAGTGCTGACTGAAAGAAAACGACATTTCAAGGTTATTTGCACTTAGGACACTATAAACAGCACAGCAGTGTGACTGCAGCAAAACTAAGCATGACAGTAGGAAATGAAAGTACCTCTATCTTTTCTTTCAAAATGAAGAACTATTACTTTTCTAGATGCAAAACTATAAAGTACTATTAGTACTGCTTAACATAGTAATAGCAAAGAATACTGACAACTACAGTCTAAAATATAACTTCTGTACAAAACACCAAAGGTCCTTATTAGATCACGAATTGATCAATTCATGCAACTCTCTCATGTCAACCAGGTGTGCATGGATTGATGATGAGCATTGCTCTTTAAATTTCAGAATATGGTTACGCTTGAACATCTCATTTGTAGAATATCTGATTATATTCTTAGGTAGCTACATTGTACCTGGCTGTTTGGCCATTGAAGGAGGTTCAATTGTGCAGAAGAAGACGGGGTCAGGGATCTCAACACCTGCCAGCAGAAGGCTCTCAACACCACCGGTAGACTTCTCTCCTGCAGCATCCCTTCCAGCTCGGCGTGCTGCAGCCACTGCTGAAGCCTTTGATGACACTATGGTATCTCCAGTGGCACTCTATAGATCAACACCCAGTGACCCACATGACACAGAAGAGGGAGAGAAGTGGGTATGAAAAAAAAAAACACACAACAAAACACAAAAAACCAAAACCACAAACGCTGACCGTTTTTCTTCCTCAAAACCACTTGTGCTAAACTCCATTTATCTACTTAAACCATTACTGTAAAGTCTATCTTCAAATAACTAAAATGATCTGGAAGAGGAAAAACTGTGCTCAAATTTAGACTAGCATTTCTTTGTGCAGTCCACTGCATTTTAAATCTAACTTACCAGTCAAGACATAAAGCCACAAAGAGCAGTATTGGTAAATGAAAATTTGCTTACACATGCCAAAGTTGGTTACATTTTAGAAAATCCTGTGCAAATGAGATCTATGCAGCCTGTTCAGACAGTAAAACACTGAATTAGTAAACTAATAGAAGCAAGCATGAAACAAACTTACTGGAACGTCAGGTACGCTTTTGCTTTTGGATTTCTTATTTGAAACACTCCTTCCCCACAGGAGTTCTCTCCATGGAACTACATTGTATTTTAAGAGTTACAATATAAATACAACCTCAGAACCCTTCTAAAACACACCTTCAGTTTTCAGTACTCTCCATGTAATCAGCACTGCATCTCCCAGGTCAATTACTGACAAATGTACATTGTAATATTTCATTTTAGAGAGAAGTACATGTACTTCAAATAAAGCAAGTTTACGTATGTCACACTAATCAAGAACACGTCTGAGATACAATATCATAAAAGTGGAAAGCACGCTCATGAAACATGTATTTCTCTTGTATTTTCCATTACCTGTTTTAACCCAACAGTAAGGGCAATGTTGCCAGGCATAAGTGATGGTATTTCAATTTGCTGATCAGCAAAAGGCAGGAGCAGCCGGCTCATTCTCTCCCTGAAAATGAAATTCTTCTATTACTCAGGACTTTAGCAGATATTCCAACGCTACACTAAACCTACACCTCTATCTTACTCACGTGCAACTTTTGTTAATATTATATACAGCTGATTGAGGTTTCAGTGAACCTGAGTAGACGCGAATGAAAACTAGTGGTCCACGACATTTATCATGGAGAACTTTAAATGCTAGAGCACACAGGTCATCCTTGTACCACTGTCTGCAAAATAAAAAGCACAACAAAAAACATACTTGTAGGACTAATCCACTCAAACTCACATTTACCTAAATTTCTTATTGTAATATTAATAGAGGCAGGTTTTCAAAAATCATAATTTATAAAAAAAAAAAATAAAATATATATATATAGAGAGATATCAATAACCTAAGCAGTTCTAAGCAGGATACATAAGATGTCATGCAGCTCAGCCAATACTAAAGATGACCCATAGACCCTAATTTTGTAAAATGGCAATACCCTCAGATTAAAAATAGACTTTAGAACTCGAAAGCACAAGTTTCACAACTGCAGATAAACACATACAATGCCAGTAGCACTGACCAAAGCAGGTTCAGTACATTTTTAAAGATAGATATGAATGCTCTTTCAGTATTTTTCCTTTTATGCTTTCCTACTTATTTTTCCTTTTTCCTGACCCTCCTCCTTCTCCCTGTACTTACAGAAACTCATACGAGCGCTCATTAGGTGCAGGCAAGTACATAGTAATAGCATCCAGTAATGGCTGCACTCCTTTGTTCTTCAGGGCACTGCCGCAGAGCACAGGTACCGCCTTCTGAGCCAGCGTGACTCTGCGGATAGCAGACTGCAACTGCAAAAAATAGGTATTTTCTATTAGCAAGTGAACTACAATTTAGCCTGGATTGTATTCCAGCTATCAGATACTGCTAAGAAATCCCTCAAAGTTAGAAAGTGTGCTTGCAAATGCAACATCACTCATGCAAACTCTTTTCACCGCTTTTAATGAGCTCCAAACTGTAACCCCAAATGTTTAGACACTAAAACAGATGGCACTGCTTTTAAGATTCCTAAACACTTCATGCGGATCTCCAGCTGTTCTTGTTCCTTTTCTAACAGTCCTTTCAATTCAGAAATGTCACACCTCACCACTTTCAATATGCAGTGTCCGAGGATCCAACCCATTCAGGGTGGTGAGATGCTACTTTTGTTAGTAAGAAGCATTAGCTCAGACAAAAACTGCACTGAGTCTGCCTGAAAATTCCATTCACTTTTCCCTAAAATTTTTTGCAGCAGCCTAACGTTCAAAAAATCCCCCATGAACCAAACCTTCCTGAACAAAGGTGCCCTACTTTTAAAATTATGCCTAGCATGTCTGAGAATAATAATTAATGCATTATCATACAAAATTCATACTAAGCTTGAATATATTTTGTTCTAAATACACAGTACTGTAAATTCACTACAAAAGCTGGTATGATTTTTTTTTGGTTGATAAAAAATGCACATCTGCCCAAGGAAGAAAAACCCAGCCCTTCAGAATAATGGCTAGTAAAAACTTGTTTATAAATAATGAAATGTAAAAATTACCTTGTCAGCTGGAATTAAGTCAAAATTTTCACTATATTCTCCTAGAACCAGTTCAGCAAATTCATCATCCAGATCCGCAACCTTCAAAAGAATAGTTCTTTATTATTTGGCATACAGCAGATTCACAGACAGGTCATAAATCTTACTTATTTTGGATATAAAAAGCTAAACAGAGCAGGAACAAAGCCTTTAAAGACATCAGAGATTGTAAACTCAAAACACAGAAAATTATGGAAATGAAGGTTTCAAGAAAAGATGGGTGGAATAAAAAAAATAATCTTCTCCCCGAAACCGAAAAAACCTGCAGCCATACAGTGACAACCATGAAGGTTAAAACTGAATGTATTTCAGATCTGCAAAAAAGGCAAAGTCTGAAGTAACCAGCAAGTAACCTTTGTGAATCAACAGATATATAGCTGGAAAAAAACAGACAAGCCTTCAGGGCGTTTTGACCTTCTTCATGTCAAAGGCTTCTAGGTCCAAGAGCTGATTTGTATTTTTAAACTGTGCCACTTATCTTGACAAATAACTACTCTTTGAACCTCCTCTGACATACAGCCTTGCACTGTTATAGACCCTACGTGCAGGAAGGCACTTTACCCCCTCTGGCGGCTACAACAGCAATTTAACAAATACTGAAGTGAATCATTGATAAACCATTTCAAGGCTATCAAGCTGGTAATTAAAACATGAGAGATAAAGGTAAGTGTTCATTTAATTAAGTGAAAGCAAGTGTGCAAGATGACTGGTGTTCAAACTACTAAATTTTACAGTATTTCTGATAAGGGCTGTTAATAGGACATAAAACACATTAAAGAATAGCTTATATACACAAAGTCACCTCAATTATCGCCCTACTGCTGCCACCCCTTCCTGCTTCAGGAAGGGCCCAGGAACCAAAGGAAAAAACCCGACGCTGTTCAAAGTTCTATATCTGACAATAAATTACTTAAGATAAGAGGCTGAGTGATAACACCCCCATTTAGAACTTGGAAATTTTGAAAGCCAGAACATGTATGTGTTTTACTGAACTCAGTGCAATATAAAATGGATCTCTCCAATTTCAAAGGAAACCCAGAGCCTAGCATCATCTGTTTATGCACTTGCACAGTGCTATTCAAAGTTGTATGGAGGACAGCCCTTCCACAAAATGGATCAATAGCTGAGAGAGTTGTTAACCTCCCAAATTTTGCTCATAAAAGTATGCAATCAAGTGTAATCACTACTACATTTTGAAGTTGTATATAAGCAAAGCAAATGTAATAAAAAAAACCAACCCATTTTACTTGGAGAGAAGACTTGCTTAGAGTCTATCAAATACAACCAAATATTCCAGTATCATTACCTAAATTACACAAAATAATGTGAAACCTTAAAATGCCAGCTTAGGGGAGATAAAAAACACTCTGGACAAATTATTTCAAATATTCTGCACTGCTCAATAAGTAAATTATTCTTTTACTTTTATCAATTCTTCCATTCTTCACACCTTCTAAACTGTCAACTGTGCAAAAACCTGGCGTCAAGTAGATCAAGTTTCTATTACCTTTCTTAGGCTCACAGTATGACACTTATTTTAAAGAAGTATTTATATTGTTCTTTTCTCATCCTTCCCATTGACTTTTTGGATGGATTTGCAACAGGATTTATGACGGGATTCAGCTGCCTCTAACACAGTCTGTAGCACCATTTTGACCAGCCTGCAACACCCTATCCAACTTCTACCTGCCACTTCAGAAGGGTATGGACATCCTACAGGTTCTGGGTCACATCTGCCAGGCTGTATGTCAATATACCAAGTATCTTTTTGGCATCTAAGACTAAGAATACCAGATGCCATGTTAGCCAACTGCATACTAAGTCTAGTGTCTTCTTTTTTCAGTTCCCTATTTTAAGGCAGGCAGTATTTTTCATTTTACACATATGTTGAAGAGCCAGGGACCCCAACTCTCTATATTCAGCATGTTTTGCCACCATGCATTAGCATTTCCAATGTGCATTAAGCATCTTTGACAGATGGGAAGGATGTGAAAAAAATCTGAAAGTAGTTCAATAAGGACAAATACAGAACCTTGTACTGGGGACAGAACAAATCGACGTGCTGAGACAGAGTGGGAATCAACTAGCTAGGAAACAGCTCTGCAGAAATCAACCAGAGGGTCCTCCTGAACAAGTGAGCATGAGTCAGCAGTGTCCCCTTCCAGTGACACAGGCTAAGAGCACACCGGGCAGCATCAGCCAGAGCATAACCAGTGGATCAGGGCAAGTGGTTAGTACTTTCTTCCCAGCGCTTGTGAAGCTGGCTTTAAACCACTGTCTGCTCTAGGTTCCTCAGCACAAATAACACTGACAAACTGTGTGAAGTCCAGTGGAAAATGGCTCAGGTAGTTGGGAGTGCAGCTGGAAGCACAGAGAGATGGGTTTGTCTAACTTGCAGAGGCTAAGGTAGGATGCAAATGCTGTCCCTTACTACTACTTGAAACATGGAGGTGGTGGTGGGCCTGCTTCAGGGAAAACACAGACAGATTCTTCTCAGAGGTACACAAGGAAAGGAAAAGTGGCACTGTCACTGGCTGCAACGTGGTAAATTCCCATGGGACAAAAAGAAATAATGTTGGACTACAAGGATGACCAAGCACTGGACAGGCTGCCTAGACAGATTGTAATCACCATCCTTAGAGACCTGAAAACTCAACTGAACAAGGCCTGAGCAACCTGATCTAATGCTGAAGTCAGCAGGTCACTGCATCAGACACCTCCGGTGGTCGCCTTCAGCCTATTTTTTCTACTGTTCTAAATAATGGTTTTAAATGTATTATGTATTTACTTTAGAACTTTACTTGTTCTATTAAGGCATTTCTGGCATCCTGGACTTCTTGGAAAAGGCTAGGGTCATCAGCCTCCAGCAGCGGCTTTTGCTCAAAAATTTTTCCATCATCCAAATCAGAAGTAGGTTTCCAAATTATTTGTTCCTTAGTCACAACATCAACCAGTCCTCTGAAGGTCTTGGCTTCCCCAATGGGCAACTGCAAACAGAGTGGACATTTTAGACAGCTGCAAAAAATTAAGAAATAAGTACCATTTGAAAGAAAGCAAACAAACATCTAATTTCTAAGCTTACCTGCAAAAGCAATGGTTTAGCCTTCAACTTCTGTTTGATGCTCTCAACAGCATATGTAAAACTATATTAAAACAATAGATACTAAGTTAGGCAAAACGTAATGATATAGTAAAATAGGCTTACTTTTCCCTATTTATGGCAAAAATTACTCCTAAAATTACAGAAAAATATGCATGTGCATAATCAAAGATGTATATAGTAAGTATTAACATAGTTGGCTTGAACTACGCTTAACAGAAAAACTTCTGATTACATACATCCTCTTACAAGGTTTTTAGCAATGATTAAAGTAACTGTCTAAATACCTTGCCCTGTTCTTGTCCATCTTGTTCAAAAAGCAAATTCGTGGTATCTGATGTTTGTCTGCTTGTCTCCACACTGTCAGAGTCTGGGCCTAAAGCAAAAGACAAAATGGAAACACTAGTGGGGGTAGCTGAAATAGACACTCCCCAACACCGCCGAGGGACTGAGTTCAGGGTACAGCAGGGCACTGTGCTGAGTGTGCTGTGACAATCCTGTATCTAGAAGCACAGGTGAACTCCACAAGCAGCTTTATCTCATCTCTCGGGTGTCATCATTCCCCATTCTTCACGAAGGGCACACAGGTATATGGGCAAAGGAACACAGAAACTAAGTGTTACAGCACTGGAACAGGCTGCCCAGGGAGGTTGTGGAGTTCCCTTCTCTGGAGATTTTCAAGACCTGCCTGGGATACAGTCCTGAGAAACGTATTTTAGGCAATCCTGCTTTAGCAGGGAAGATGGACTAGATGATCTCTAGAGGTGCGTTCTAACTCCAACAGTTCTGTGACTTCCATGACTGGGGATATATATGGAAAAAAAACCCAGTAGAGACTTCAGACTTTATTGCCAAGATACTTAAGCACACACAAGCAAACATTTCTGTGGCTACAAATACAACACTAGAAATTACTGTGGTTCTGCTAGTTATTTGTCTACTAGTTGCACACTAGTTGTACACATTGTACATGTACATTGTACATATACAATTCATGACTGCTTTTTCATTGGAAAGTTAAAACAGGTATACATGAAAATCAGTTCAGATTCAGAAGTAGTCTCTTACCGATACATGGAAATAATGCAAGAATTTCCTACACAGTTTTGGGAAAAAAAAAAAAACAAAACCCACAAGCAGATCTAATTGTTTTGTTGTCGGGGCTGAGGGCTGTTACTCGGTTCAGTTTCACATATGATGGTACCTAAAAAAATATCTACTAGTTACTTTTACCTCAACACCAGCTGAAGCATCAAACACTGCTACCGCTCCATCCAGGACTCTCAAGCAACGCTCCACTTCCACTGTAAAGTCCACATGACCTAAGAAACAATCTTCCTTTTATATCATCATAATTCAAACTGGAAACATCAACAGGTCATTACATTTTAATTTTATTTTATTTAAGTCATGTCAAAACAACCTTGTCTTTGCTTGCAGAGCAATACACCATCAGTCCTTGAAACACAAAAGATTGTTACGCTGCAATCCCAGAACTGAGAGCAATTTAACATTGACATTTTGATTTCACGAAAAACGAGCTAGATTAGCCACCTGCAAACAATAACTAGCCAAAGGTGAAGAGAGCTCAGTATAGGGCTTTTTACTGACACGATTAAACCAAATAAATATCGCACCACATTTAAAAGCAAGACTTAAATTCTACGACACACCACCTCATCTACTCTCCCATAATAATGTGAGTACTGCTAAAGCATAGTACCTGGTGTGTCAATCAGGTTGATTCTGTAGTCCTTCCAGTCAAACGTAACAGCAGCAGACTGAATGGTAATACCACGTTCTCGCTCCTGTACCATAAAATCTGTCACTGTGTCCCCGTCATCAACATCTGTGCACAGAGAGCAGGATTACAGTTGCGAAGGCAAATAATTCAAAAGCTGAAATTGTCTTGGAATACAGGTGCTGAGAGAGATTTGGAAATACTTTTCTTTTTATAGATGCATAACCTATGAAAACTGGCCTTTTTCAGAAAATGGTAATGTCAGCTAATTTACCCAGGCTTCCTTTCCAGGGAACAAATGCTATGTAAGTCAAAGACAAGCAATTCCAACAACCTTTTTGTTGTTCTTAATCCTAGTGACACTGTGAGAAACTCAAAAACTAAAGCAAAGTCCAAAATCAGGAACAAACTACAGTTTTAAAAAACCTGGCTGCACTCACTGTAAGGAATGTTATTTTAAAATTTAGTAACTAAATGGTAATTAGGTTAAAAAAAACAAACATAAAAAACCCCAAAACAAACAAGTACAAGGTTGGGTTTTGTGGGTTTTTTTTAAATTATTTTTAATAAAAAGAGAAGCAGTTCTACATTTTTAAATAATCAGGCCACCAAGCTCAACTGCTCCACAAGCCTAACACCTTCTACCATTCTCACACACAGCAGAGAACAGGCAACTAAATACAAAAGGTCAAAAGGTAGCACAAATGGAGGTTGCTGTGATCCTTTCAGTCTTGAAGAACTCTGTGAGAATTGTTGAAGGAAGGAGTTCTTCCCATGCTATGGCTTTCAAAAGAAATGGCTACTTTTTGTAAATCTGGTTTCTTTACAGGTCAAAAGAGAACTGACGGAACAGCTTTACCAGAATAGCAAAAGAGCCACGAGAAAAACAAGGAGAACCTCTAATTAAATATTAAGCAAATCAATGCACTAAAAGTAAAAGAAAAATATGAACCCATGATTTCTCAAAGTACAACTGCCTTAAAACATAATGGAACATGTGTTAAAATTTCATTATCTAGCAGCACAACTTTAGAACAACCGGCTCCTACGCTAAGCATTCCACCAGCGACCTCCAACTGCATGGCAAGTTACTGTATGCTACTACATCTCTCAAACATACTGAAAGACAAAAAGTATTTCTAACCTCCAAGTGTTCTTATGTATCCAGAATAATACAGCATTCTCTCTGTTGTCGTAGTTTTCCCTGCATCAATGTGGGCCATAATGCCAATGTTTCGGATCCTGCATAAAGCAAAAGCTTTGCTTTTACTGAGGTATTTTTTTATTCAGTGATATTGGTATTTGTATACAAAAATTAATATTCACTGAGAGTAGTATAACAGACAAATAAAATTTTTCCTCTGTTGCATATCTGACAGTGTACATTCTGATACTGAAGTACAATAGTATTGAAATGGTGGATTTTCTTCAGATCAGTTGTACCCAGTTCTGGAACAGGTTTCCATGCTTCACTTGAGGGGAAGGACACTTCTTGGCCTCATCCTCACCCACCCACCCTCCCCACAGACAGAAGCAGGCCCTCCACCCGCTCATCCATCCCAATCCCTAGCCCCTGGCACTTGAAACTATCCATTGCGCATATATCCTTTATGCCCTAAATACCATAGCCAAATTGCTATGAAGTTGTTCTTCATTCTGTTCAGCCAAATCTTCCTTTCTGAAGTACCTCACCAGCAGCTTCCAAAGCAGCTTCACTAGCTCTGTGCGTGACAGGCTTGCGCTCAGACCCCATAGTCACCATTAATGCTAGCTGAATTCGCCCTCTGCGCAGAAGTAGTCTTCCAAGGAAACTTCAGCCCCAAGCTAATTCTTCAGCAGCTCAGTCCCTAATTACCTCATTACTAATGCTCTCACCTAACACAGATGAGGGCTCCCATGAACACAAAGCACACAGCCCTGCCCACAGCAGTGGCCCCAAGACATCCCTCCCGCCTTGTTCAGCTCCCACCATGGATTTGGAACTTCCCTAAAAGCCCAGCTTTTGGATCTGATGATGTAAATAAGAGACAGCCCAAAATCTTTCCGACACCAATAACCTTTCTATATTGAAGTGTCAGAAGAGTAAGACTAAGGAAGTTCTAACTCTAATTTAGAACATGTGCATGAACAACAGATGTGACGGGCATAGCAGCAGCCTATGACCTTTCATTACATCAATTGCTCTGACTGCTAGTTACATATGAAAAATAAGCTAGCATGACATACCTGGATATATGAGGATTAATGACAGAACGCAGAGATTTAACATCTCCTGGAGATAAACAAAACAATACGACAATTTGCAAGATTGATCCCAATGTAGAAATAATAGATTTTAACAGAATTAATTATAATTAACAAAACTGCTAAAAAACTTACTAAAAACAAATAATTCAGAGCCACAAAGCATGACAATCTGTTATCTCTACCATTTCAAATTTCTAAAAATGTGTACTTAATTGTCAATAAATACCTTTCTCCCTTAGAAGGAGAAACTCTTAAAACCAGCTATAATTCAAAAACAATAGGAAAAAGCCTACAGAGAAAAGTAAACAGTAAAATCTTACTCTGCAGGAGCAATAGCAAAATACGCCACAGTCCAAGACAACTGTAATACTGACATTCATCTGAACTGCTATTAGCTAACAAATTTCAAAAATAATTTCTCCAGTAACACTGAAGCTAGACAGCATAATTCTCAGGGAGAAAACGCAAACTGACCTAAGTTAAGAAAATATGGGACTGAGGAGTTTCAAATACGTATTTTCCTGAAAGACATTTCCTCTCTCACACCCTATTTATTTGGAAAATAAGCTGCCAAGCTGAATTTTTAGGAGACTAATCCATAATTCAATTACTGGAGCCATTTAAGTTGTGTTTCAGGAACTCACGCTCCTAGTAATTTAGTTTATCTTCAATAGGCTAAACAGAATTCAAAAATATTTAAATTAACATTCCTTAACCAGATACAGATCATCCTTCTTACCAGAGAGACATTTAAGAGGCATGATACAGGCTAACGTCTCAAGGAGAAAGACTGAATCAGAAATTCACCACCACCATCCCCCCAAATAAAAACTCCAACTAACACTGCCTTCTTCCCCTCCAGTTTCTAAAATAACCCACAAAACAACACATGAGTATGTTTGAGATTTCTTGCTTGTCTTCTTGTGTATGGAATGAAGCTCTGTCTCCCATGTGACACACTGAGGTACTCAGCACAGCAAAACCAGGGATAAATACAGCAGACAGCAAGGACATCTCACAGACAACTACACAGAAACAGTGATAAGCAGCAACAGAGACACTGTTGATATTAGCCACTAAGAGTAAGCCGTCTTCTTAGGTACATGACTGCAGGATACAGACTTTTGCTAAGACACACAGTGCTGAATCCACTAACAATCCTACCTCTTCAAAAAAAAAAAAAAAAGTTGGCTACCCACCAGTTACCAATTCCTTCCATCACAATGTAGAAAAATTGGCCCTGACTCCCAAAACTATCTTGTAGCAATCGATTTCCATTCAATGTCAGTGTAGCTACTCAAAGACCACAAAAATTCCTTCTAATTTAAATTTTTTTTTTGAAGGATCTTAATCTTTCTACTCTCTTTATCCTGAGTTTGCAAAGAAAATACACTAATGATAACTTAAAACTTCTATTTAATCAGATTCCTGTCTTTCTCCCTTTGTCCAACATGCTGGCTATCATCACACTTCACAACTGACCTGGACTTCCTGTACACCTGTATCTTTTCTTCTTATTACTTTCTAAAGGCTTTTATAACACACATTTAATAAGATAGGAGCAGCAATACAAAACACTTCTTTTCAGTCTTTGAACACTTTAATTGCTCTGTTTGCACTCCATACACCAAATTCTATAAATAATGACTAAAGGAATACAATAAAACACAAGTTAGAAAGCATTCTTACTAAATTTAGGCTAATCCTTACAATTAAGAAAATGACTTAAACTTATACCTGGGGGAGAACTGTAGTTTCGTAGATTGCAGTTTTGCTGTGTCACACTTATGATTCTGAATTTTGTCTTCCTGAAATACACGTGCTTAAAAGAAGAAAAAATCATATAGAATATTTATCATTATAAACTATTACTTTTTAGCTACATATTTACCAATTATAGAAAACTACACTAAAAAAATAAATCTACAAGAAATGATACTGGTTTTAGATATCTCCATAAGCTCAAAATACCAGTTGTCTGGAGGCAGAAGCATGAAGATGGTAGCATTGAGGTTTAAACCAAGTCCAATCCCAATATTGTTTGGGGAATTCCAGTAAAAGTCTATGGCAGCACCTAGTAGCCACAATATTTTAAATACATCTAATTATTTGTGTAAATAATCTAAATTTAACAATGACAACTATTAAGTAATCAAAATCACAGATAACTGAAAAAGTTTACAGAAAAATTACATATCCAGCTTCCACATCCTGACTTATGTCAAGTCTAATTTCAATATGAAACTACACATTCTATTTGGATACCAATTTTTAATTGAAAGACAAAAAATTTTTTAAAATGTTTACTCAGAGTAACCTGCGTAATTCCTTTGCTCACAGAGGAAGTCTCCAAATTTGGGAAAAAAAGTTTACCTCATGGCACAAACTGGATGACTTCAATGTGTTAACTGGAAATTTCCTCATAATTCTCAACATTTTGGCTCCTGGACCTAAAATTCTTCCCTGCCAAGATAAGTAAACATTTTACAACACGTTTATGACAGGAAGCAGGCAGCTCTAATACTTCCACATAAAAGAATCGTGAAACTTAACTGTTTTTCAAGTTAGATCAGGTTACTATTTTTCAAGTTACCGCTTCGCAGGTTGAATCAGTGTCTGAACCTGTAAAAACAGTGCTAATAAACCTTAAAAATGCCGCATAAATGCAAGCCCCCAAACACTGAGTGTATTTCTCAAAGAAATTTGCAAACAGTAAAGCGTAAACATTAACATCGGTGTTCACGCTGACACTCAGAAAAGCTCTAGAGCACCCATTACCCATCAGTGAAGCACAAACAGCTCTGCTGATCTCGGCAGAGGAAGGGGCGGCTGGGAGAAGTACGTGTTTTGGGAGGGAACTGACAGAAAACATTAGATGCTACGGGATTTCAAGCATCGCTAGAACCAGCACGACGCAAAGCCCAAGCGCAGAAGTTTCAAGAGCATTCCTAGCTGGCCGCTGCGTTGTTTAAGAAGACACTGATATCTAGCTCCAGTGATGTTATGCTTCATGGTAGGGAAAGAAGCTTGCACACAGGCCCGCTTCCACCCCCCACACCCCCCCGTCCTCTACTGCCCTTTGCCGCCCAGGGCAGTGGGGCGGTAGCGCTTCTCTCACGCTGCCCGGTGCG
Organism: Tringa tobata; assembly: GCA_033628505.1. Taxonomy (NCBI): domain Eukaryota; kingdom Metazoa; phylum Chordata; class Aves; order Charadriiformes; family Scolopacidae; genus Tringa; species Tringa tobata. The sequence continues at coordinate 127,317 of JAHREE010000311.1, read as the reverse complement.
GGGCCACCCGGCTCAGGCAGCCGCTCCCACAAACCGACGCCGCCCCAACCCGCCCCGTTACGANTTTTTTTTCCTGTTCTTAATACTGTGTTGTTTTTTTTCCTTGCAGCATTAAAATGCATGAAAAGAGAAATACAAAGCAAAAGAATGATGAAAAAACACCTAAAGGAGCTGTACCAGCGTACCTGCTGGACAGAGAGGGCCAGTCCCGGGCTAAGGTTCTTTCAAACATGATCAAGCAGAAAAGAAAAGAAAAAGCTGTAAGTAACTGTATTAAAATTCAGATACCTGCAATTACTTGTGAAAATGACTGATTTTCATAACTTTAAATGCTAATTAAAATAAATAGTTACAAGTTATATAAAAACTAGTCTACTACTATAGAAAAAGGGAAATTTTATTTTATGCTTTGGTTGTCCCCTTTCATTTATCAATGCAGCATGTTAAGACTATTGACTTTTTTTTTTTTTCCCCCCAGGGGAAATGGGAGGTCCCTGTGCCAAAGGTCCGTGCACAAGGAGAAACAGAAGTTTTAAAAGTGATTCGTACAGGAAAGAGAAAGAAGAAGGCCTGGAAGAGGATGGTTACAAAAGTTTGTTTTGTTGGAGATGGGTTTACTAGGAAGCCTCCTAAATACGAGCGATTCATTCGACCAATGGTAATGTTCTTGAGCCTTAAAGAACATTTAAGTAGTATTTCTTTTGACTTACTGCTTTGAGTTCTGTGGCGAGGAAACTTTCTTCTGTGATAATGTACTTGCTTACTACTGATGGAGAAGATTCCTATTAGTGGGGAGATGCCCCTGCAGTCACAGTCTGTGTAGAAATATCTCTGCTCTTACTCCTGTAAGTCAGGTGGTGCCAGTAAGTTAAAGCTCAATTAGCAAAGTCAAATTAGCATGGGAAGGTCTTTAGCAAAGGCACTTTGAATAGCTTTTGAAGTTGGAGGCTTCTTTTTCAAGCTATCATTCTGTCAGATACAGAAGCCAACTCTCTTGCAGGACCCCAGAACCCCCTCCTCCTGGCTCGTTAAGTAAGCTTGAAGCAGTCGTGACAGTGTGTGAAAGGGAAATGCTGTGCCTCCAGCCTGACCTTTCCTTACACATCTGCAGGAACAGTGCCTGGGCTCTAGCAGCCTGGCAGTGCACAGGAGGAAAAGCTAGATTCACCAAGACAAAGTAGTTTTTCTACAAATGCCCATTCCCATTCCGTCACAGGAATCCGCAGAACCACTATGCAGGCTGCCTGTTGGATCATACCCCGTTACTATTTTGATGGCCATCTCACACAGCAGCTTTGGATGCTTGACGCAGAAAAGTTTATGATACTTAATAGTACAGTACCCTTTAAAAAGCACAGGTTGCTAAAGTGCTATAGGAGATTGGTATTTAGTATTTTATGATGTGTGAAAGGTTTCACAAGAAAAAAGGAAAAATTTTGAGTCTTAAAAACCAGTAACACTGTTAAATGCATTACCACGAACACCTCATTTCTTCATGGAACAGAAGCCATCTGAGGTAGCAAGTAGTATTCTTGTGCTACTATTAAGAATTGACATCCTAAAGATAAATATGGAAAGCTATACCTAGTCATTAGTTGGGTTTTTAAACAAATCTGGCATTTTATAGTAGGCAGATAGCACTCTGTATTTTAAGTTGTTTCACTCTTCCTAATCTGTCAAAATATACACAGCTGAGGACATAATGCTGAAAGTGTTAAACTAGATTAGCCATGAGGTCTTAAAGCAAATACTTATTCTAACACTCCTTGTGCAACAGGGCTTGCGTTTCAAGAAGGCACATGTGACACATCCTGAACTTAAAGCTACTTTTTGCCTACCTATCCTTGGTGTAAAAAAGAATCCTTCTTCTCCTTTGTATACACAACTGGGTGTAATTACCAAGGGGACTGTCATTGAGGTGAACGTCAGCGAGCTTGGCCTCGTGACACAAGGGGGCAAAGTTATCTGGGGTAAGTAGCTAAACAAGCTATACTACGGAACTACTTTTAAAAGTTTTAAGTCTTCATTGCCTATGTATTCTTAAGACCACACCGTGTAGTCATCGTGTAGTCATAACTGATCCATTGTTAAATGTTAAGTTTGGGCTGTAGCAGAAGCAAATACCAGGCAATGCTAAAAATGGCAACTTTTAAGTTTTAATCACACTTCAAAAAATTAATTTAGGTGAAGTTCAGAACAAAGACTCAACTTGCCTGTGTCTCACAGCAGGTAATGCTACAATTCTGTAAAGACCTAGCCATGTGAACTATGAACAATTTTACTATGTTTTCAGTGGAAGGTCTGTGTAGAAGTATCTTCATAGGATCAGGCTGACTTCTTTTAACAGAGGGCTTGGACAATAGCAGAAACCTGTGATTTATTTATTTTAAACCTACCCAGAACTCTAAATGATCCATTTATAAAAACCAGCCTGAGTAAAGTATTTTGAGAACCTAAGTTTGCAGCTCAGCAGAAGGCATATTTAGATTTCAAAATGCCTTTCAGTTTTAGAATAGGAATTCCTTACACTTTAGAGACTTGTGGATTGAACTTGTAAATGTAGAAAAATTTAATTTATTATATGAAGTACTCGAAGCTTTTGTAGACACTTAATTCCCTTTTCTCTTTAGGGAAATATGCACAAGTAACAAACAATCCAGAAAATGATGGCTGTATTAATGCAGTTCTACTTGTTTAAGTTGTCCTTGATACTAAGTGCTGGACATGGGCTTCTGCAAAATCGGTGCAGTTTCAGCAAGTCTGCAAGATCTCTGGAACCTTCAGCCATTCAAGAACATTGACCCCACAAGCTGGTGAGGAACTTAAAAATGCCAGAAACAACTGCTTGGGTTTTTATATTTATTGTGTTTGCTCAACTGAACACTGTCCAAATAAAGCGATTCAATTTTCATGTTTTGCTAATGTGGTATGGATTTGATCGAAACCTTCATAATATTTTTACAGCAGCAATTTCCTGGCTTAGATATATCATATAAATACTTAATTCAGCTCACATTCCTAGTGATAGGAAATACAGCCACTGTCTCCCATGATGGCCTACTGTAATAGCTAAAGGTACAGAACATCCTAAGTTGTGTTCTGCTTCTGGGAAAGCAGAAGAGCTGGAAGAATGCAGCTACAATCTTACTGCAGGCTGATATCAGAAATTAAACACTCAGTTTGCTCCTACAGAAGCATGGGCTTAAGAACACATTAGCAGTGTAGTTCCATGCAGGGAAGGGGGGGAAGTTAACTACAAGGACAGGTATTCCTTCCTCCCCCTCACCCCAGTTACCTCACATCTTTCTCCCCTTTGCTTCTGTGACTGCATTAATGGGAGGAATAAGGGCTGGAGAGTGTACCACTGTAGTAGTTCCAGGCAAGATAACGGTTTTGGAAGTTTAAATTTATGAAGTTGTAGGAGGTTTAAGATGTGAATTTTGAAAAAAGTGTGACAGGTGACAACCCCCATACTGCAACAACTTATAGCTAGTTTGGTGATTTTAAGAAACACTCAAGAAAAACTAAAGGTCATAAATGTTCAGTGATCAATCTGTATTTATCTTGCATCCTCAGAATACAAGAAACAAAAGCTGCTTCTAAACAGGAAGCTTTCAGTGGTGCTGTATATAACTGCACGGCCATCTTCCAGTCAAGAATTGGGTGGTAAACAGCACAATTTATCACTACAGATATCAGATATCACTGATCACTACAGCTATCCTCTTGTATGACGGCTGCTCCAAGCCTTTAATCATCTTCATGACCAGATAATGTTTCAGATCTGGAATTCTGATCAGGAAGTCAAACTAGCTGCTTTTGTACCAGCTTTCTAACTTCTCTTACGCTATCTACACTAAGAAGCAGTAGTTAAAACTATACCAAAGTCTTCTCCTCTTACAGGTTATTTTGTCAGTTTAACACTTCACCCTAGTCCAGATTTACTGCATTACTATGATTTTTACTTCTTTGTGTAGTGACAAGTGATTTGAAACAGAGGGGCACAAGCCAGTATGTCAGTTGCTTGGAGGGCGGGCATTTTGTCAAAATAGATAGACCTCCACTTAAGTTCTTGGTGCTTTACCCTTTAGGGCACATTAACAAATAGTATGGACAGAATACTGTTATTTTTACAGCTACTGTCTCAAGAACATTAATGTTTTGCACTATAAATACACGACTGGTTGGCCGAGTAACAAAATTGTTCTACTTCAGACATTTTAATATACCACACTGTAGGGAGTGTGTTACTGCATTTCTAGTTTGCTTGTCTGTAGCAAACTTTGTTAATAACTGCTAAGTTTACATCATCTTCCATAGTTGGCACAAACAGCAGAATGCACGCTGTAACATTCAGAACTTATTTTACAGCTTTTTTTTTTAATAGAAGTCTGATTCTACGCTGATTAATAACATGACATTGTCTTAATTGTTTTTCAGTTAATCATCTTTCAGCTTTTAAAGATCCTTGGTAGCAGACCGATTGTAGAATGATGCTAGATCTAGGATCACTTTAAAACATGCCTCCTGTATAGCAGAAAGAACTCAAAGACTGAAAACCAAGAAAAAAAAACCTAATCACAAAATATAAGTTTAATTGCTACTTCAAAACATTTCAAAAGCAGCAAAGACAGCACTACAAAAGGAAAAACTAACACTGTAGCAAGACTTCAGTACAATATTCTACAACAGCAACACATCCTTCATAAGATTTATAAACAGGGTATCACTGGTTTAAAAAACATCTAACACATTTGTGAAAATAAATTTAGAAGTATATCCTCTTGGAATTATTTTTTTTTTAGAATGGCTGCTTAAAGCGGAGAAGCTGAAACTTATGCCTATTTGTTGCTATGTTTAACTTAGTAGTGTTGATGACACTGTAAATGATCAATTTGATTACTGATATCTACAAATGAAATGTTATTTAAAAAAGCAACAAACCAAGGTCAGACATTATTTCAAGTCAGCTAACAACACTTTTGAAGTAAGATGTATACATTTTTGTGTAAAGGGCTGTAAAACATGAGAACAGCAAACAAGAATTTTGCATGAGATGAAAGCAGACCAAAAGAGAATTGTGGGAGATTCAAAGCAAATCCTGTTAAAAGTTAACAAGCAGTACAAGAGAAACATTTGGACAAATGTTGGGTTCAAATACAAAACCATTTACGATTTAAGTGCAAAGCTGAAGCCACAAATTAATATTCTTGAAACTCTATTCCTAGACTAAATAAAGTTCAAAAATAATACCGCTTGCTTTCACTGTACACATGTAGTTCCACAGCATGTTGTAATAGCATTTGGTACAAACTTGTATGAAGTTGAGGTTTTAATCACTGGTTGCTGGTGCAATAAGATCTAAAATTTTTTTAGGAGTTTGATGGTAATAAGACAGACAGTTAACAGACCAAAAAAAATAATCATCCAAGTCTAGAAAACACTGATTTTCCCAAGGTAAAACACTTCAGTCAACGCAGTTGTCAGATATGTTCCCTTGCATTAATGTAACAGAAGGTACAGACCATTAAACTACTGTTCCAATGGAACATCAGTGCAGCAGTAAAAACTATTACTTAAAGTCAATCTTTTGATTTTGCTACTCTGCATTTACTGCAAGATGACTGATACCAGAGAAGTTGTTGCAGAAATAAACTGTGCCCTTTATTTTGAATTACTGCTGCAATCACAGTTAAAACAATATCCAGTTTTCAGGACTGTACTAGTTAACTGCTAATTGCACCCCAAATGCCCATATTCTCTACTTCACAGTCTGGCCATCTGCTACTATCTCAGGTACTTCAGATTTACAGAGGTATCTACTCAAGAGTATACTTCGCAATGTGAATTTAAGTTTAGTATTTACAATTGACTCACTGAAATGAGATCAGAAATCTGGTTGTTCTCAGTAGAAACCAAGACTCACCTAATCTAATAATCTTCTTGTAATATTTATGCATTTAATATGCAAGCCTCTTAAAAGAAAGATACTAATTGCAATCTGTTCTAACTTAACAATGAAAAGTGAAAGCCAGATGAGTGACATGACCTTCACACAAACACTGTTTTCTGACCTAACAGGGAATACAAACAATAAACATATGTATCAAAAAATCCCCCAGAAGTAATTGAAATAACTGGTACTCACTTTTCATAAGCAAAAGAATCCTTGACTTTTTGAAAGTGGATAAATTTGTATCAATTGAAGTATTCAGCAGATTAATCTTTAGTAAACCCTGTCCTAAAAATGCAAGATGAATCACAATATACTGAATACAACCACTCTTTACACCACCAGCCCTCACAGCCCTTCCCAAATTCTTAGCAGTGCAACTGATGTGTTTTCTAGCCACTCTTTTCTTTTCCCATGATGAATCTTAGCAGTAAAAGAGAAGCCACAGAGAAGATACAAGTTTTGTCTCATGTGCTTTATAGAAAATACTTGATTAGTTTTAGAAATGCGGAGGGGTCACTTGAATATGTTTACAAACAATTATGAAAGATCTTGTACATTTACCAGTCATAGGGTTCATAAGGAGTACCTGTACGTACATTGATAAGAACTCACACCTATGTGCAATAGCTCAAAATCCCCAGATATAACTCAGTAATCCCATGCACCCTGAATCTAAAGTTTAGGTATTACACAATTCTTAACAACTGCTTTTTTTTTTTCTTCTTTTTTCTATAAGCTGCTCTTAACAGATTAAAACAGAGCATAGTACTTCATCAGCTGAAAGAGATAGTACGAATGTTATCTTACACAGTTAAAATATCTTAGGAAAGCACAGTTAAAGTGTATAAGCATAATATCCAAAACCAGATTCTCACATCAGCTTCATAGAGGGATAAAAGTTCAGACATCATTGCAACTATTCAAGTGAACCTTGTACTTGGAAGTCCTAAACAGCAGTTTTGAGACACTGTGGGAGACTAGTTCACTCATCTTGAAAAAAAGCATATAGCAGGATTTCCTCGTCTTAGAACCATTGTTCTTTCTTATTCCTGAGTTTTCAACCCATTATGAGAGTAGCTTCATTTATTGAAGGAAAAATACAAACTGAGGAGTAACTTAATGTATGTGTGACAAATAAAATATATGATTTGCCAGGAGAATCACTGAAGGGAAACATGCATAAAAAGCCTGGTTTTATTTCTGTTTGCATACAGCAAAGTTTGGTTGCTTTTAAGAAAAGCTACAAACTGGGAAGTTATCATCCCAGGGACTGCATCCAAGTTAGAAAAAGTGGGAATCAGAAGTATTTGCAAGCAATCCCCTGCTAACTCCTAAAGGCATAGACGTTTGGCAAACAAGCATTTGCTGAAACACCCACTAATACTCACACTAATGAATGTCACAACCACCTGAAATGCCAGTGCTCAAAGGAGTCACACACCTGGCAGACACAATGTTTTAATAGTTACCCCACAGAACCAGCCAAGGATTTGGAACACACTAAACATCACTTCCATTCAGACCAAAATGAGATCCAAAGTTGTCATATCCATTTCTTGGAATGTAACAAGTAATCAAGTATCCACTCAACACATGCAAGCAGTCAGCAAGGCAGTTCAAACAGTTCTGTATAGGTACTGGAGCCTACACTCCATACACTCCAGAAAAAAAAAAAACAACAAAACAGGCTTATCGAGATGCTCGCTTTGGAAGCTACAAAGAGTTTACTGTGGAGGCATCTCTTGATCTCCCATGAAGAACTTCATTACAGAGTGTGCTACAGCAGATGCTGAGCTGACCACGCTTCTACTGACTCATCCGTTTCAAGTGACTCTATGAAAAGACCAATGCTGCTCATGTTGTTTTGATCTACTGAGTTACACCTTCTTGTGTATTTTGACACCTAGAACTACAGAATCTTACATTCTTTTAATCTCACCTGGGAAAAATCTATGGGGAGGGAACAAGAAGCGAGCAAGGATTTTTCTTGTTCTGCTTGTCTCTACAGTAGAGAACACAAGGGTAATTAAAAAGTGCTAAGAGTGGTATCTGGCCTCATGGAAGCCTATGGGAATTTCGGGGACCTTGATAAGGCCAGGATTTCATGCTGCATTTTTCTTCCACAACTGCCACCTCAAATATGCAAACTGTTGCCTTTGCTAACACAACTGTATTTATTCAGCAGGTATGGTTTATAAAAGGAGGAGACTGGCTGTTTACTTTCATACTCTGATGAAGCTCAATGTCTACTGGTTAAAAATTCAAGAAGGCTTGAGGAAAGGGGAATCCCAAGAGGGAGTCCAACCCAAAATTTTAAGCATGTGTGCCCTGTGTCCCATATGGTTAAGTTACACCCCAGTGTTTTACACAAGATAATAACTTTCTTATAAATAGATGAATTAACAATCAATATTTCATTTTTAAGCTGGCTTTCCTTTTTTCTTGGGTGGGCCTTTGTAGCCTTTGGCCTTTCTTCGCAAGTTTCTCCGATCTACAATGGGTACCTCAATTTCTGCTTCCTCAGAGCTGCTGTCAGCAGCCCGCTCCACAGCTGTCTGTGTGTACTGATCCATCTGCTCCACAGACTCTTCTGAATGCTCTTCCAACTGGCTTTTCTGTCCTTCCGGTCCCGAAGGCTGCTGAAAAGAAACACCCTCAAATTCAACCACTATCAAAGAGCTCTGATTCAAGGGAACAGGGGCCTCCTGTGAGTTGTGCCCTGCTTCCTCATTTTGATCTTCCAATGAGGAAGCCGTTTTGGGAGATACGTTTTCAGAAACAGATTCTTCTGCTGCTTCATTTACCACAGAGTTGGGCAGGCCATTGTCAGAAGGCTCTTCCTTTGATGCTGGAGGAGATGCATTTTCACCTACAGTCTTTTCAGATTCTTGCTCTTCTTCCGTGCTCTCCTCTACTAATGTACTTTCTGTCAGTTCTTCTGAGTCATTTGCATTTAAAACCTGCAGGGGGAGGGAAAGGGTGCCAAAAAAATCAAAGGGACACTTAATTGGAGATACAAGAGGCTGAACAACTACTGCCCCAAGCTAACAACCTTGGAGAGTATTATGGCATTCAGGAATTTTTAATACTACGTGTGCAGTCAACAAACCAGTCTTTTTTGCACAAGACTATTTTGTGAACTGCATTTGATACCCAGAGTTGCTCTCCTATTTTCAAATTCAAGTTATTGAAAGGATTATTCAGGTACAGTAAAAACATTCTGGAATTAATCCCAGGGGAAAAAAAAGTTTTTATTTTAGATATACACAATTTCCACTTTACTAGCATATAACAATCTGCTTTTGCACTCTAAACAAAAACCAATAAAATATGTATTCTATAAGGCTATTTTACCAGTAATTAATTGCTTGTACACTTCATCAGGGCAGAATTACCGGACAAAATAAGAATGTGGCTTTTCACTCATATCCAACTAATATTTCAGTGAAAAATAGTTGTTTCATTACTGCCGAGGGAAACTAGAGCACCATATCTTTCTTTTTGGTATTACAGGAATATATATACATGCACCACTTCTGCATATTAGAACAGAAATGTCAGTATATTCTGTTTATGGATTTACATCATCTGGCCTAATAATTGCTTCTCCCAATAACTTAATAGGATGGTAGGGGCTACTTTCTATCTGTTACTTAACAAAAGTTAAGCAAGATATGTACATTCTGAAGAAAAGATGAGTTCATATTTTGTTTCAATTGTCTCACCTTCTCTGATACAGTGTCTTCTGAAGGTTTTGCCGGAGGCTCAAGGATTAACGGAACAAACAGTGTTAAGGGTTCTTCTCCTTGACTCTCAGACTGCAATTTGAATTCACCACTTAGAACTTCATTTGCTGTTTCCTCTTCGGCCATAAGTGAGGTCTTACCAGTTTCCTCTGTTACCTCACCATTAAGAGGTTCTGATGGAGTTTCCTAGAAATCACATTTCTAAGTCAAGATTATGCCCAGCCATTGTTCCTCAACATCAGTGGGCGTATCTGTGATCTAAATTTGCTGCTTGATGTGAGAAGCTCAGGCACCCAGAAATGTGTACTAATAAAACAGAGCTTAGTGCAGAGTAGGTAACTTAATCAGCATATTAGCTTGGTGCTGTCACCTGCACTAAACTTCTGACTGTATCTCATGCTGTTAGGAGTCCACCCAAGAAGTTTTTATGCATCTCACAAGCATACAGGCTGCTGTCAGCCCTTGATCCCAACATAGTGCAAGATCCACTTTCTCACTGACCAGTAAGAGCCTAAAACCCTGGGGGCATCACTAGGCACAAAGGGTACTCACAGAATTCAGGCTGTTAACAAGTTGTAGATAAAAGTTGGATTTAAACATCAAAGCAAGTAAGCTTTTAGTGGAGAAGTAAGAAGAGCCAACAGTAGTCACTGAAGCATACCAGCTATTGACTTCTTCAAAGGAACTTTATTTTCTTAAAAAAACTGGGGACACTGGATCAGATCTTGACTGTACTCCAGTTTTCCAAAATATGTGAGTAGAAGAAATCAATTAAGAAAATTAGGTTGGTAGACAAGCTAGAAATTCACCTTACTGAAGATCCTGTGAACTCTTATTGTTCAAAATAAATATAACGGAATATTCCCTGAAGCTAATTCTATACTAGCCTTAGCTTCTCAGATATATGTCTCAATGAAGCATCAGTAGAAAAAAAATAATCTAAGAATTGATAGTTACATGGATCAAGGTAGCATATTTAACAGAAACTTTAGCTGTATTCCAAACATAACTGCTATCACATCCAGCTCACCTCCTTCTCACTCTGTTTCTCAGGGGGTGACACATGCAGCTCTGCTTCTGATACAGACTGGCCCTCATCTTCAACAATCGTTTCCTCATCCTCCTCAACAGTATTCTCCTCAGGTACTTCTATTAAGTCTTCAGAGCTTTCAGATGTGTGGGCAGGAAGTTCCACCCTGTAGCAGGTATAAAGATATATCCTTTAATCCTTTAGATTAATACATAATTTTGGTGATCTCAACAGGTAAATTCTTTCATGACCAATTATAAAGTACTGTATCACATGCTTGCCATAGGAAATAAGAATCCAGAAAACTAAATACATCTAAGAAATGGCCAACTCGTAAGGGGAATAAACTTAAACATCAACTAGGAAAAATTGCCTTCATAATTATAAAATAAAGACATCTATCTTGCTTCCATTTTACGGGAATAAAAGTTAGACATTTGTTGTTACTTTAAATATAGAAAGTAGTAATCCATTACATATTTGGAAGACACAAATGGGTGAGTAATGAAGCAACCTCTCCCACCCACCACTACACAAACAGTTAAGATTATGGAGTTATAAAAGAAATATATCATATCATCATTGAATATACATATATTACAAAGACCATGACTGGAAAATAATTCAAGGCAATAAAATCATGATGGCTGAAGAAGATTCAATCAGCTAGAGATTAAATTAGCCAACAGCTAAAGATGAAGCTCTGATGCACCTGATGAGCAGTAACACCCTCTCAAGCATTCAGTTCTCATTTTTGAGATGATAAAACTTAAATGAAGTGGAAATACTACACACAAGCAAAGAAAAAAGTACATGCAATAGATTTGCAGAAGACTGCTTCACAATCTCATAGTAAAGGCAATACTGGAGAGTTTTATCCCAGATGCCACTATTCAGATGAAGGCACTCTACAGGGGAAAGTCCCTGACAGAAGACCCTGCTGCATTTGCTAGTGTGCATGAAAGGAGAGAACCCAAGCTGATACCCTGCCCTGTTGCCACCAGGATTCCCCTTAGCTCTGCTTACAAGCACCATGTTACACATCTTGTTCAAAGGAGCAGTGGCACCTCGTTGATTTTATTTTGCAAGGCACAAAATACTAACATTCAATAACAGGCTAGTCCTTTCACATACCAACTATCCAATTATTAGTAGTAACAGGGCAAAAAAATTCCTAACCTCTGACAGCATCAAACCATGCCATCTGGCCTGTCTGAACCAGCTTAGAGCCATACACCAACAGTGCAGGACAGCAGTGCTGTATCTTCATAGTTCCACGAGCAATTTAAACATAAAAATTCGGCTGCAGCTAGCTAAAGACCTCAGTTTCACATGAAAAAAACCCACACAAAATAACCCAAACCAAAAAACCCCAAGCTAATTTTATTTAAAGAAACCTAATGAAACAAGTTTGAGGGATTTCCTAGAAAAATAGCCAGGTTATCTTCAGTTCTTCAAAAGAAAGTTTTCAGCTTGCAGTGGGGTTTTTTTGAAAGAGAATGAGAGAGGGAGAGAGACATACACAGGATGGAGGAGTGGGCAGTGTGTCTCCCTAAGTGTACACATACTCACACACAGTATGGGGGAGGAAGGAGCCATTTATTAATTTATTTAAAATAGCCACCGTTTGGCTTTCTGGAAGGAAGCCAGTACAAATTAGTACTTCAGGCCCTGTTTGTATGAATCGTTATGGCACTCAAGTGGCACAATTCTTCACATCCCCATTTGACAATTATTACACAGGATAACATCCTTTAAACTGAAGATAACTCTTTTCCTCCTTCAGGATGTAAGTTTGGATATGATGGTTCTAAATCAGAATTTGTCTGAACAAAGGACTGGACTTTGAAGACCGGTGGCTCCTTCTATCTCTTATTATTAAGCGTCAAGCAGTAACCAGCTCTCAGACTAAACTGTCAGACCTTAATTAACTGCAATATGCCACCATAACAAGAGGTCAGGAAGGGACAATTCTCCAAAGATCACAGCATTATTGATACATGTCCAGTTTCGTTATCACAAGAAACTATGCTGTATGAATACTGATGATTTTACATACAGACTCAGTTATCACAGAACATCCTCAGCCCTCACTTCTTACTGTTAATTCCAGTGTCTGCTAAGGTTTCAGAAAGACTGCATTTTGGTGCAATCACTCTTCAGGTGATGTCTTGATTTTCTCTCTCACATCAGGCTTTATTTTCAGAAATTTTAAAATCAAAAAAATAAATTAGGAAGAAAGGAGAAGAAATACCTAGTAACACACTGTGAGACACTGATGTAGTTTGTGACTGCCCATGCAACAAAATAAGAAATCAGTAAAATATGGGCTCCTCTACCTGCTTTCTGACACACAAGGAGCATTTTCCTCAACTCCTTTGGAAGTTTCAGGTGGAGATTCCTTGCCATTTTTTCTTATCCTGGGACGTTTTAGATGACTGCTTCGTGTCCAGATGGGAACAGGAGCTACATTTGGGTCTTAGGAAAAAGAAAAAAGCATTCCAACAAAATAAATGCAAGTGAACAAATGATTCTAAGGTCTATCTGTGCATAATTCCCCCCCCCCTAATATTTCATTAAAACAACTGAGTGCAAGTAAAAGAACATTTCACTGTGCCTTTTTTTTTTTCTGAACACATGCATAATAGCTTTACCAAGACTCCTAACAATTTTATCTAAAGTAATCTAAAAGATTTATGAGTTAAGCCTCTGCACCTTAGAGGAAGGCATGCTTTTGTACACTTTGGAGATGAATATGGTAAGATTGAAAGCAGTAAAAGACCCTGCTAACCTATTAATTGACAGTAATCGCAGTACTGATAATCAAGGTTATTTTTACCTTCAGATGTGCTTGCATCGACATCTGTTGATTCTTTACTTTGAGATTCAGCCTGTTTAGAAAAAGCAAAGCTAATGTTATTCCAAAAACTTCTGAACTGATTTAAATACTTTCATCTCTCTATCTGCGGCTGCATCTCTTTCTAAAGCACTGGCTATTTCATAGAATTGTCTAGGTTGGAAGGGACCTTTCAGATTATCTAGTCATGGAACAGCAGCTACAACCATTCTTAATTTAAGATATTTACATGCAAGTATCTTATTTCTCAATGGATTATTTATTATTTTTATTACAAGGATGAACGTTTTTTCTGCATTTTACTTCTGACCTCAACATAGAAGATAAGACTTCAAAGTAACCTGTCATTATAAATAACAATACCAAGTTTTTTTTCCTAACCATTCAATTTAGAACAGGTGTCCACATAAATTAAATACTCCAAGTCTTTTCTTTTGTTTCCCCTTTCTGTATAAACCCTAGGGACTACACTACAGTTGCTGACAAAATCTAACAGGAAAGTTATTTTTAGATTTGTGTTTTACTTTTTAGTCTTGTTTTTACTGTGGCATGCAACAGAGTATGGCAGCCCATGTTAAAAAAAAAACACCACCCATCAGACAAGAAAAAACAAAACTGAGCAATTCAGCAGTAATGCTGGTTATACACACAATCAGCACAAGAGGCTGCTTATGTCAGAGTTCTTTCTCCCTAGAGCTCTCTTGCCTCCTGTTCTTCCCCACCATCCTAGTATTTCCATTTTTTTCTTCAAGTTAGCTAAGGACTCAGTGATCAAGCATTTGATACTCTGAACTGGTAGAAGCTGCACACTTCATTTTAAAGTTATGTCCTCTTTCTTAGCTCCTGGAAGTCATCTAGACCTGGCAATAACCAGTATTCAGGTTTTCTGCTGCCCTTCCAGCCACACTTCCAGTACTCTCCAGGAATGTCAGCAAGAAGTGGGCATATCTAGATTCTGCTGCTTGAACTAGTTTCAAGTGAGTTAAGTAAGAATTTGTAGACTAGTTACAAGTTATTCTAGCACCAAAACAGATAAAACAGGGAGCGTTACGTGAAAGGTGAAAATGAAAGTTGGGGAATACTTTTGCTGTTTTGGGCAAAGGTGTTTTATTTTGTTTGGTGGTCCAAAAGTTTCCAAAGCATTGCAGAACTGCTTATAGATATTACAGGTGCCAAGATGACAGCTGCCAGCAATTCTACCAAGCTATGAGGAGTTGGAGCACTTTGGTATCTACCACCTTCTTGAGTTTTAACACAGCAACAAAATTTTTAAGAACTACTATCCCTCTGCTGTTATCTACAAGTATATCCATATAGCTGTACAACCAAAACATACTTTTTTAGATAGTTTTGCTGATATGATCATTACTGGAATCTGAAACTAGAACTCACTGATGATGCTCAAGATACTATCACAAACAGAATCAAAGAATGGTTTGGGTTGGAATGGACCTTAAAAGGTCATTGAATTCCAACCCCCCTACCACACGCAGGGACACCTCCCACTAGACCAGGTTGCTCAAAGGCCCATGCAGCCTGGCCTTGGAACACTTCCAGGGATGGGGCATCCACAGCTTCTCTGGGCAACCTGTTCCAGTGTCCCACCACCCTCACAGTAAAGAATTTCTTTCTAGTATTTAATCTAAGTCTCCCCTCTTTCAATTTAAAACCATTACCCCTTGTCCTATCACTACACTCCTTAATAAAGAGTCCCTTTCCATCTCTCCTGTAGGCCCCCTTCAGGCACTGGAAGGCTGTTATAAGGTCTCCTCAGAGCATTGCCTTCTCCAGGCTGAACAGCCCCAACTCTCTCAGGCTGTCTTTATAGGAGAGTTGCTCCAGCTCTCTGAACATCTTCATGGACCTCCTCTGGACCAGTTCTAACAGCTCTATTTCCTTCATGGGCTGAGGACTCCAGAGCTGGACGCAGTACTCCAGGTAGGGGCTCATCAGAGAAGAGTACAGGGGCAGAATCACCTCCCTCGACCTGCTGGCCACACTTCTTTTGATGCAGCCCAGGATGCGGTTGGCTTTCTGGGCTGCCAGCACACATTGCTGGCTCATGTTGAGCTTCTCATCCACCAGCACCCTTCAAATCCTTTTCCTCGGGGCTGCTCCTAATCCATTCTGGACTTATGAAATGGAAGACAACTATGAACTGTTGCTCCCAGTAATTTAGAGACTAAAAATATCACTACTTTCCTGTCAGTTTTGCTTTGAGAAATGCAAATTTTCAACTGGGAAAAGGGATATTTGACTTACATTTCAAATGTGAAGTTTTGATACTAAAAGCTAAGAGTATCAACTGAGCCATTATTTCCTGTTTTCAATTAAAGCATTGACTTCTGTGACAGTACAGTCATGCCAATACTAAAGAGAGTTCTGAAACACAAAAATCCATGCTCACTTATTCGGAGCTCCTAGTTATTCTCAAGCACATTCTGTGTGGGCTTAGAACACAAATGAGATACAGCAACAGCTTCATAATATTCAAAGACACAAACATATTCATGACCACATATCCATACGTAGCTGAAATCTGACTGATACTTCAAATACATACAAAGAAAGCTGCAGTCCTATATGGACAATGTGTCACTCTGAATGCAAACTAAGCACTTTCCATTGTATTGAACTGTGATATGAATTCTGAACTTCTATAAAAACATCTCCCCATTCTCTCCACTCTTACAATGACTCTACTGTTCAATAGCCTTTCTAGACTCTTTAATCTCAGGGCCAGTTGAAATACTCTCCCCTCCTCTAAGCTGCTAGTGCACAGCTCAAATTATAGACCCTGATACCTGTACCACAGATACTCTATATTCATGGGGACACCCCACCAACCTGCAAAAAAAAAAGTATTTTTAACCCCAGCTTAGTCATCAATGTTACATCAGTGGGTAGAATAACATCCACCCAAAAACGTAACAAAAGCATCTCTCTTATATAAAGTGCCAATTTGAGCCAATTCAATTATAATGAGATGGACAAAAGCATTTCTCATACCTTAGGGATTACTTTTTTTTTCAGTAACAATGCTACCCAAAAAAAAAAAAAATATATCCATTTCTGGTAAAAGCTATTGGTTCTGTCAGACTGGCTGCAAGAGACAGAAAGCACAAACTCTCTACATAACCCCAGACTTTGAAACCTTTGAGAAATAGAAATATCTAGCAAGCATAACATACAATTGATCAAACTTACTGATGTGCTGAAATCCTTAATTTCTTAAGCTCAGAAATGCATTATTTTGTAGAAATTTAAAATATTTACTGAATAAAAAGAACGGGTAATAAAGTCAGAAGACTAGGACAAGACACATGTAAGTATAGAAAACTTAAAAGCTCTCAAGCCTTTTTGATCAAAGGATTGTTTAGGTTGGAAAAGACCTTTAAGACTATCAAGTCTAACCACTAACCTAGCACTGCTAAGTCCACCACTAAATCATGCCAATAAGCACCACATCTACGTTTTAAATACCTCCAGGAACAGTCACTCAGCCACTTCCCTGGGCAGCCTATTCCACCGCTTGACAGCCCTTTCCAGGATAAAATTCTTCCTAATATCCAATGTAAACCTTCCCTGGTGCAACTTGAGACTGCTTCCTCTTGTCCCATCACCTGTTACTTGGGAGAAGTGACTGACCCCCACCTCTCTACAGCCTCCTTCCAGGTAGTTGTAGAGAGCGATAAGGTCTCCCCTCAGCCTCCTTTTATCCAAGCTAAACAACCCAGTTCCCTCAGCCACTCCTCACAGAGTGAGGAGCTGTCACCAGCTTTGTTGCTCTTCTTTGGACATGCTCCAGCACCAACATGTCTCTCGTAGTGAGGTGCTCAAAATTGAACACAGTAATATACAGGTATGACAGTCTGTGTACCTACACTTGGCTGTGTTTCTAGCTCAGTCTTCTGTCCACTAGCTTCAGATACTGCTGCAGACTGCTGAAAATTACTGTCTGCTTGGGAACTCTCTTCTTCTTCCTGTGAGGCTTCTGCTGTTAAGATTTAAAAGAGGAAACAGGGAAGTGGAAAATTATAGTACCTTTATATAACAATTAACCATTACAAATATGGTCTCAAAGATCTCAGGACAAATAAAATCTTTCTGTTCATTTTCATGGGCAGTGTTCACAGGAGTCACCGTTGAACTTGTAGAGTGTTTGTTCAAAGTGTCAGAAAACAACAAGAAAGCATCCATACCTTCCATTTTGAGCTTCTTTTCATTTTGCATCATAGCCATAATATTTGATCTCTGGAACCAACATCCTGGTCCCTCCACTTCCCACAAAAGTTTATGATCCCCAGGGTACTTCTCAAGATATTGCTTACAAGCTGAACAAACATAAGAAAAACCACTATATTATACATACTATATACTTGGCTGTATGTCAGTTTTTAAAGTTATTATCTTAAACTGCAAACAAAGATGGATGGGATTTTCTTCTTCTCTAAGCACCCACTTGAGTTTTACAACTTCACTGGTCACTGTCCCTCCCATTCACAAGACCCAAGCCAGGAGGGAAGGGCTCTCAGGCAGAGGATATAGTCAAGATATAGTCAAGTGATTTTTGCCACCCGTGTTATTATACACACTCATGACAAGTACTCTTTGAGAATGCAAACATCATCATTGCATGGTTTATCATTCACCCACTGTTCACTTCTGGAATATTTTCTTCTTTGCTGTCCCCTCTACCTCTTTTCTCCTGATACATGTACTAAACATCCATGTTGAGAGGCATGCTTTGACATTATTCTGTAGTAGCTATGAAGAAAACTACCATTTTTCACCTGACTCACTATTGATGCATAATCTCAGTGGACAAGATCCTCTGAGCAGGGAAATGGATTAGTCATTAAATTCTGCTAGATTTGCTACTTGAAGTTTAACAAACCACATCTAGTCAGATCCAACAACAGACAGTGGTACTTGGAAAGGAAGAAAATATGCAGTGGCTAAGGCGGCCAGAAGAAAATGTTTATAGAAAGAAGCCTGGCAGATGACCTAAGAGTTAAGACAAGCCTTGAGAAACAGGGCAAAGGAAATGTGCTTCTTGCCTGAACATTGTCCCAAGCAATATTGCTTCCAGAATGCATGTCATTTCCTAGATAACATAACCCTATTGGGGTGCTAACAGAAGAGACAGTGTTTTCCTCATACATTAGAATTATGCCATCTTATTTCTAAGTTAAAACATAGCGTAGTATGTGCACTTGACCTGAAGTTCTGAGAAAGCATGAATTAAATGACATTGTGACACTTGGAAGTAAGCAAGAAAAAGGTGCTACAAAGACAACATACATTAGATCACACACAGAAAGACACCAGCCCACACAGTAGCAGCAAACCAACAGAGATCCAATAATCTAATCTCAAGTATAGGATTAAAAATCTAATCAGGAACTCATCTTGAACAAATCAGAATTTTTAACCTTCACTGACGAGCAGAACACTTAATACAAAAACTGATCAAGCAGCCACAAACACGGAGCTTGATTGACAGCACTCATTTGAGCATGGGAAGAAAGCACAAAGAAGAACACAAGAATGAATTAAGGAGATTGCCTGTGTATGTGAAGGATGACAGCGGGTATCGCAAGCCGAGAGGGCCTTCAGTAAAGGATTTCACAAAGTCTTCCAATATGATTAGCCCACAGTCTTTCCCACGATGCTTCTTTCTCACAAATATTGTGTCTAGCACTGGCAGACAATAAGTCTGACTGCGATAAGCGCTGCAAACACTTCCTGAAATAATAGGAGGGGGAAAAAAATATTCATCACTACTTCAGCATTGATATGCTGCAGCATAGATTTTAGTATATTCAAATAAAGACTTTTATAATTTATATAAGTATACCAAACTATATAATTGTTACTTATAAAAATTATATTAAAAATTATAAGAATAATTTATAACATTCATTAAAAAAATAATTGCTGTCAGCCATTTATTGGTTCTTTGGGCAAGCTTCATAATGTTGCCAAGGTATATCAATAGATTAATATGTTAAAGAAAGTCTGTAGTACCAGAAAACAATAGCAGAGATAGAGAGGAAAGGCTTACTTTGAAATCTCACTACACAATTCCACAGGAAATCTACACTAAAAATAAAGCTGAAAGAGGAAGGAGGGAAAAGGAGACAATAAAATTCTTGAATTGCGCCTTTACATAGATTATATCACTCGTCAGGACAGATAGGAGGATTATAAATCAGTTCTTGTTTGAAGACTGAAACAATAATTCAAGTTTTTTAGCTGAAACCACAAAAAAATCCTAGGACACTTTACACTGGAATTTCCCCATAAAAAATACATTATCCATAACTAAACAAAGATTAAATAGACAGTCACAACACAAGTACTTCAGTATCAGAGTATTCAAAGGGTAGCTATGGACTCAGTGGTGACAAAGAGATGCCGTATAATGGCATTAGATAGCCCATCAGCTATCCAGCCTATTTTCAGGCCCTTGATTTGAGAGTCAGTGTGAACCACACCAAAAATTGCTCTTTCCTCTAACAGGGCCAAAGAGAAGCATACAATTGTCTATACAACACAGTTAGTCTTTGCAACCTTGAACTTTTAGGACCAGTGAATATACTTATCTTCATTTTTCAAGCAAGGAAAAGGTCGGCAGAGATGTTACATTACTCGAGTACCTTTTGGGATACCAGTCAAGCTCCACCACTCTTTCCTCACCATCTGTTTCCAGAGCTGTGTTTCTCCACAAAGACTACTCATTTGGAGAATACAGCACACAATCAAACATCGGTGAAATATTGATAATGCCTAGAAAGCTTAGCCGTCAGTGTTTGCTAACTCAGGACAAGTAAATGAGAGGGCATGATGAGAAATTTAACAGTTGCATTAGTATAGCAGAACTTCAGTACCATGTACAGAACTGCCCCCATTCTAGACTAAAAATAGAACCACTACTCGAATTTCCACAGTAAGGCCACAACAAAAACCACTGCAATGTACATACCACTTCATGACCACCACACTATAGCAATTTTGACATTAAAGAAATAATGCATTGTATAATTTGTATAAGTCTCAGTATTATTTTTAAAGAAGAAAAAGAAGGAAAAAAAACCCCACAAGACAATCAGAACAAATTAGCTGGTTGCTTTCCCATGTTGATTGCCAGACCAGAATAGGCCACTGACCCAAACAGTTTATTATCTTATTATTTTATTTTCAACAGTTTGCAAAGGCATATATGTAAGTTCAGGAAAGCCTCCAGTACCATCATTAATCCTTAATTAGTTAACCCCCTCTAGAGATGAAACAAAAAAGCCAGACTGTTTCTCCTTGATCCAGATATTAATACTCTACAAAGTGCTAACTGTGGTAAATAGCCTACCCAAACGCTAAGTTTTATTCAACATTTAATGAAAAACACAATAAATTCCAAAATAACTAAAGGGAAATTATAACGATTTAGAAAAAAAACAACAGGAAAACAACAGAAAAACTCGATTGTAATCTCTGACAAAATGAATGTGTGGAAGGAAAGGGAGTATCTTTTTGTTATCATCGAGTGTAGCTAGATCTTGTGCCTTTGAACAAAGTTTCTATGCTGTTGTGCTATAAAATTATAGAATACCAAGTTGGAAGGGACCTCAAGGATCATCTGGTCCAACCTTTCTTGGCAAAACAATGGTCTAGACAAGCTGGCCCAGCACGTTGTCCAGTTGAATCTTAACAGTGTCCAATGTTGGGGAATCCCCCACTTTCCTGGGGAGATTATTCCAAGGGCTGACTGTTCTCATTGTAAATAGTTTTCCTCTTATGTCCAATCAGAATCTCCCCAGGAATAAATTGTACCCGTTACCCCTTTTCTTTTTGCTGTGACTCCTTGTAAAAAGGGAGTCTCTATCTTCTTTGTAGCCATCCTTTAATCACTGGAACATGATGAAAAGGTCTCCCCTAAGTCTTCTTTTCTCAAAACTGAACAAACACAATTCTCTCAGCCTTTCCTTGTATGGCAGGCTTCCCAGTCCTTCCACCATCTTGGTGGCCCTTCTCTGGGCCCTCACCAGCCTGTCCACAACTTTTTTTCATAGCAAGGACCAAAACTGAACACAGTATTTCAGGTGTGGCCTGACAAGTGCTGAGTAGGGTGGGATAATGACTTCCTTACATCTGCTGGTGATGCCCTTGTTGATTCAACCCAGCAACATGTTGGCTTTCTTTGCTGTTGCAGCACACTGTTCGCTCATATTGACCCTCTGATCCTTTTCCACAGAGCTGTTCCCCAGCTGGGTCTATGGATTATGTTTTCCCAGGTGACAGACCTTACACATGTCCTCGTTGAACTTAAGGTTCATAAGGCTTCCTAATGTTTAAGTGGTTATCCTGGTTTCATCTGGGATAGAGTTAGTTTTTGATCCTAGTAGATGCAGTGTTTCAGGCTTGGTATGAGAATAATGTTGGTAACACATATTGCTTTAGCTGTTGCCAAGTAATGTTAATATTAAGTCAAGGCCTTCTTCAGCTTCACATAGAAGCTGAGAGGGCCCACAGACAGGACAAGCTGGCCCAAGGAGTCTTCCATACCATAGACGTTATGTTCAGTATATAAATGGGGACTCTCTAGTGGCAGAAATCCATGATCATTGCTCAAGACAGGCTGGGCAATCAATCATCATGTAGTGAGAGCAGTTGTATGGCACCACTTATTTTGCCTACTCTTACCATTACTACTATTTTTTTTCTTCTTCTTCTGTTACTGTTCTATTAAACTGTCTTTATGTCAAACCATGAGATTTTTTTTTCCCTCTATCTTTTCCCTCTTCTCCTTACCCTACTGGGCAGTTGGAGGAGTGACTGAATGGTTGTGTGGTTCTAGTTGCCAGCAGGCTTAAACCATGAAATGACACCTGATTCTACAATCACTTCAAATAAACAGGATCTCTGCATTCTGGAACTACATAAAAAAACAAAAACCACAAAAAAATCCACCACAAACAAAAACACCTAAAGCACAGCCCAATTCAACTGTAAACAATGTCCTCCAGAAAAAGAGAATAAAAAAGCTTTTGAGTATAGCTCATTTCTACGGTTTTAAATATATTTTGTAGAATATGAAGAAATGTAAGAACTTTCTTAGATTGCCAAACCACATAAGAATTTAAGCTAGAAATTTTAACAGCAATCTGACCTCTTATGATTTCAGGAAAACATCAACTCACTACGTGTACAAGGCTTATAAAATCTACTAAATACAATATTCCTCAAATAAACTCTGTCTCCCAAATCCCACAACCCTCAAGTGTCTTACCTTTAGGTTTAACAGAATAGAACCCAATAGCCTCTCCTTTTTTCCACAAGATCTTAGCGTAGTCATTGCTACCATGACAGAGAAATGGGATCTCATTCCTTCCCATTTCTTGTGTCCGATAGATAATTCGATTCAAAACATAGAGAACAATCCTCTCTCCAACAGATTTCACCTAAGGAAACAGAGAAGAACATTTAAGAAGAGTGGTCAAATTAGTTAATACTCACACATCAGGCACCTTATTTTTCAAAATTGCCAGTTAACACAGCTGTGGATGGAGTCAAGAGAAGGTGTAAACACTAAAGCAGGATGAAGCTCTTGGGTTTGAGGGCAAGGAGATGATCAGAAGCCATAGCCATGGGTTACATATAAAGCATTACCATAGACAGAGGGTATTTCACAACTTTAATGCCACTTGTAATCCTATGGGTAAAATCTAAGGGAAGTGCTGGGAGTGGGTCACTAGGTAGAATTTGTTTTAACTCAAAACTATTATGGGATTTAAGAAACATTTGCCAAACACAACTGCAGTACACCAGCCTCAGAATTCCCACGCTAGCAGATAACTGGAGTCCTACAAAGAAGAAATGATGAGTCCCACAGAGTAACAGGACTTGGCACACTCAATCACTGCTGATAGTGGCAGACATCAGGACATGATGCAATGGAAAAACTAGTTAAAACAGTTTCTGTGGCATGAAACTAGGAACTCAATATCCTTTTCTCCTTCCTGCAGTGTCCCCTTTACGTATGAAATATAAGCCTACCACTCTCCTACCCACTATGAAGGAAGAATGGAGGAATCATGTTCTCTTCCCGACGCCCAGAGTCTCAGCTACTCCACCTGTAAAAGATTCACCTTTCCTGATTTAATCACCACTGTACCATTAAGAAGGACATGGAAAACAAGGCTACACACCAAATTCTCTAGAATAATTTAAGAAATACAAAAATCAAAGATGAGTGCCCAGATTCCATGAGCAGGTGGATAGAAATCACACTCCTGAAAAAGTTACAGTCCTGGAAAAACAGATTTCCAGTTTTGGAAGAAAATTAAAACTCCATGTTACATAGATGTCAGTAGTGGTAACAAAGGTCAATGATAAGTATTTAGGCAGATACCAGGCAACTAACTTTCCCGATCCTCATGTATTGCCACTGCAAGCCACTAGCTCCAACTTGCCTCTATTGAACTGGTTGCCAACAATTTTTTCATCTTACTACTCTCCTGGTAAGACCAACAGGTACTGCTATGGTACAACGCACCACTCTAAGACATTTCAATACAACCAAACACAGGATGCTCTAAAGAGTAAAGAAAAAAACTCTTAACATCATTAACATCTAAATAGCTTGCGTATGAAGCTACTCTTTGAAGACACTCTTGCTCCAGATACTATCTTTCCAACCAAGTTCCCTTTTCCATAGTACCTATTCCTCTATTCCTATTGAACTTACTTTTGAGATGAGACAACCAACTAATTTCTCAATGAAACAAAAAAATGTAACATCTCGCACTCTAGCTGTTTGCCATTGCTTGCCATTATCTTGAAAGATAAGAATAATCTCTAGATGAATGTTGGTGCGCTTTACCTGATGAAGCCCCTGTCTAGCAGGGATAGATGTTCTCACAATGTCATCAATTGACCACCACTGGCCAGCAAGATACAGGGCTACAGCTTGAAAGAAACAAGGGGAAATAAGAAGTTAGTGATTCTTACCATTCCAAAAGAAACATATTCATTAAAGCTGCTAAACAATTAGGAATAACACTGTAAAAACCAAGTTAAGCACCTTCTAGTTGGCACTATATTAATGTAGCTCTTACCACCCTATCACAACAAATATGGTGCTATACACCCTCCCATGTGCAATGCTTCCTAGTCCAACACTTGTTTGAAAACTGAGAACAACAAAACCAAACACAGATTTTGTGCAGTACGACATCCAGAAACTGTTTTTCAGACATAAGCACTATCCTTCATCACTGTGCTCTAGTACCTCCTTCCACTAAAAACTGGGCCTGCAGGAATCTCATTCATACATGTACTGTAGTTTTGGGTTGCTAATGGATATTGATACTGAAACTGTGCAAGTTTTAGGGAGTCAGATGAATGTAAAAAGGCCAACGGCCATGGGATTAGCAATCAGGAAGAATTTGATCTATGGGCATTTGTGGCAAACTTGGCAATCTCATACATGGCATCAAATGGAAAGAGAAGGAAACATGGAAGACTGGAATGAAAGAGAGAAAGGGAGTAAAACCCCCATAAAACCAGTGAGATGTCACTTTAACCTGTTAGGACTTAGGAGCTATGTTAGGACTTAAAGCTAAAGACAAATTTACACTTGATGCTAATCAATCACTGCTAGTAAAGAGCATCTAAATTAAAGGGCTTCTATGAATGCTCAATAAATTCCTTTTGGAGAAGTGATGTGTAATAAAGAGATCCAGAAATCAAGATTCAGGTAAGCACCTTGTTATTTTGTACATATCTTCTGAATTCAATGGGTCCAGTTCTACTCCAAATAGCACGCAAATTTCTACCACTTGGGTATATGAATCCACAACAAAAATGATAGTATGGGAACAAGAACACAATCAACAACAAACGCAAAAGTGGCAAAGTTATGAGGTACACTAGCATGGAATGAGCAAGGGCCTGGTTACATGTATTTGTCACAGAAAAAGAAATAGCAACAGCAACACAGAGATAAAAATCTTAAAATGAAACCTGTGAGCAAGTCCCCTGGTGCAAACAAGGCAAGAAGTTTGTGTGTCTGTTCTTCACCATAAAGAGGAACGAAGCCCACAGTTGTCAACCTAATAGGAATCTGAAACAAGAGTGTACAATACTTCAATAGACTCTTGCTAAAACAACACTAGTAAAATATACAGAGAATGTTTAGCAGGGCAAGCAAGATGAACATAGAAAACTGAGTGTTAAACAATTAACTGAACTGTAAAGGACAAGCATCAGACCCCAGCCCTTTAGACATTTCTTCCTAAAGACAGACTACATTACAAAGAGCTCTGGCAGCTTTAGCTACAGTAATTTATACTGTTACAGCTCTCTGCTGTCATCAGTTTGCATTTATGTGCACAACTGAAGTAAGGTGTACAAAGAGCCAGAAATATGTTCACTTCAACTGCCCCAGCTGTGCAAGCTGTCAAAGCCAAGAGAAGAACAACGCAGGCAGCCAAGCACAGAAACAAACTGGCACAGCAAAACTGCTGTTTGTTAACACGATATGCTAAGCTGGGAATGCTGAATTCAAAAGCTGGGTTTTTTTCCCCTTGAATTGCACACATTTTAGAAATTCCAAAGTTGTCTGCTTGATTTCCCCTCAGGAACAACATGAGAAGGGTAAAATTAATCCACCTTTCAGGATTTGAGTACCTTTGTGGAAATGCATGTTGATATTTAAATTCACATGTTTTCAGTATTTAATTAATGCATAAAAACTAGACAGACATTAATGGTGTGGTAAATAGACTTGTTTACCCAGTTTAAGAAGATTATGATATGCTATACCACAAACAAGAATGATAATACAAATATTTAGGCAAACAGCACCTGCAGAAATGCAGAAAATACTTAAGACTCTGCTTCTGCCACAGAATCTGCAGCATTTACCATTTTTTCCCATAGAGAATCCTCTCGGGTCACTTATTATTCATTAAGGTTATACCCCATTGCTTTTATTGGTACTAGTTCTACTAGAAGCGTTCATCTCAACAGATCCAACATTGACCAGCTTATCACACAAGGGTTAAGTGTTAAAATCATGAAGTGTTATACCCAGCCTTTACTACAGCTCCCAACACCAGCAGGGAATGATATTTCAGATAAAAAGAAAGGAACAACCTCTGTAATTAGTGAAACTTGCTGATCATGAGCTGAACCTAACCATGAAGAACACTGAAGGAGTGAGGTACTGAAGCTAACTGGCTCTTTTTGTAAATAATGAACCTCTTAGTTATAATGACACACTTTTTGACTGCACAAGTTAGTGCTCTACAGGAAAACGTTTGATTCTTCAATTGAGATTTTAACTTTTTTAAAAAGAATTACTTAATGCATACAGATCCATTGCCTAGAAGCAGCAAATAGTCACTGATGCCCAGATGTAAACCCAGTTACAGAACAAAGTAGAACTTAAACAGGAATTTGGAAAATACAAAAGCTTTGCTAAAATAATTATGTATTCTAATAGTTATGGACTGGATTTTTTTAATCTTTTAAATATGCAAGTATATCAGGAAAACTGGTACTAAGGTATTTGTGGGTTCTTACTTTCCTGCGGTCTGGCAGAGATAAGAATTCAAGACAGTTTGGATTCCTACACCGAAGGTCAGCCAAGTATTCCTCTGCCGAGCTCTCCAAGTCCTCATGACTGTAGCTGTTCAACTTATCCACAGGGAAAGACATCCTTTTGAGAAAAAAGCAATATTATTACTGTAGGTAGTTTGACAGATACAATGCAGTTTATCACATATTCCTACTAAACACGTAACTAAGACTGTTGAACAACCCCCTCTGCTGCTCTCTAGAGCCCTCTACATCCAAGGCAGAAAGGAGAAATATTCCAGACCTATTAACACCCAGTCTGTAAAACAATACATGAACCCAATCTGTATTTATAAGCAGAAAAGGATGGGTTTAGCCCACAGGTGCCCCTAGACCTAAACATGGCAGTTTTCCAACATACAAGCCCATGTACAATAGACCACATGCTGCCTTGAGGTGGCAGGCTCAGTTATCTCCCTCCCAGCCTATTTTTGAGGCTACAGATTACTTTTTATTTGACCAGCCACTTACTGCTTGAACAGCCCAAAAGACACCAGCAAGAAAGAGAATTTATTTTAGAGACCTTGCATTTAAATCCATCTCTGAAGAAACTAAAGCATTGTTCAGAACTTCTCTCAGCAACTGCTCAGTTAGCATGCACGCTCATTAAAACAAGAGCCCACAGCAGACTGAAAAGACACTTTAAGGAGGTGACAAGACAAAAACTGAAACACCAAAGACCAACCACAGTGGCAATAGCTCCTTCACAGCTCTTAGATTCAAGTTTTCCTTGTCAAAGTGGTGTAAAATTAAGATGAATAAGAGCTCCTGGAATCCGCTGAGTGCTCTTCACCTAACACTCTTCCAGGTCTAGAAAATCACACACACAAACAGACCCCTCAGCTCCTTTCAGAGCCCAAACTCTTGCCGGCATGACCTACCAGAATTCCATGAGAACCTGTCCTGGAGGAACACAGGAATCTCTTCATCTGTCTCACTCAGCTCCCAGGAACTCATCACCCAACTCCCAAAAAACACAAAGCTTTCCATAGGGCATTTACAATTCCTAGTCTCCACTACAGAGTCTTTTCTTTTACATTTCATTTTAATTCCTAGTCTCTCATGATTCCCCCCCCCCCCCTTTAATTCCAGTTCCCTCCCTTTAATCCACTATTCAGTGTTCTACTGACATAGGTAAATCAAATGCAAAAGAAGTTTTCATTTTAACTCATTCAGTAGGAATAAAAAAGACTGCATTTTAAAAGCTTTTTAACGGCAACAATATATTATTAAGTTCCTTGAATAGATGAGACTGCTCCTTCTACAAAAGGGATACCTTTTTCCTATTAAAATTGAAAACCAAACTTTGACATGACTTCATTGGCATTTACAGCTACTAGCTTTAATGCTTTTATTGATGAAAACACAAAGGCTTTCCACGGATGCTATTGTTTAGATACACGCGCACACATTCCCCACAGCAATTTCCTTTCAAATTCATCTCATTCCTTCTCCTTATCTGTTATTTGTATTTTCTCTTGCCTTCCTGTCCAGTCTCTCACATTCCTCCTGCTGTTGCTCACTGCCCCTCCCTTTCAGCTGCTTAGCTGCATCTCTCAATTCTCCACCTGTTTCTTCCAGGTGCCGCCCTCACTAACAGGGCAGAAGCAGGCAAGAGACACCTGACAGCAGCCAACTCCATTTGCTCCTCCTGTTGACCAGCAAAGGGACTCGGGGAGCCAAAGGCAAGGCCTGCATGCCTCTGAACGCAACAGCAACGCACAGCGGCCAGAGGAGCAATCCATCCACTGCTGGACTCCTCACCTCGAGCAGACGGGGCTCACCCACCCATATTACAGTTCTGAAACACACCAGCAGTGCTGTAGCACGTGTAAACACGC
Source organism: Tringa tobata (assembly GCA_033628505.1). Classification (NCBI taxonomy): domain Eukaryota; kingdom Metazoa; phylum Chordata; class Aves; order Charadriiformes; family Scolopacidae; genus Tringa; species Tringa tobata. The sequence goes on along the minus strand of JAHREE010000311.1, from coordinate 98,246 downwards.
TAGCTTGATGTAAGTGTGCTGCAAGAGCAATAGGAAGAGAGGTAACTGTGAGATTACACGTCACTGCATCTACAGCAGGATGAGTATTTAGGACCCAGTTAGCTGCAACAGGCCAGGTAAATTCTGCCTTAAGGGAGTACAGACATGGGGAAAAAAAAAAGTATGTAATTTTCTGTATACTGGCAGAAAAGGGAACCCCCCCTCCAGTATTAAAAGAAATATCTAAATGCTTGGATAGCTCTGAGAATAACGGACAAATTGAGCTAAGCTTTTGTTATTACATGGCAAAGAGACAAGCAAGCCACAAGCTATAACTGAAAGCCTCTAGGTAATAATTCCTGACATTTTTAAAGAATAAAATAATGCAGGATCAAAGCAGAAAACATGCAATAAGAAATCTGGTACATTATCTGAGTTCCAACCACTATGAAGACAAAAGCAACAACTGTATCTTTGCTTACCAGCAAAAAAGACAAAAAACCTCTTTTCTGCTAATTAATAAATGCATTAAATTACCCTCCAAATCACTCAAAGACCTCCTTTCTGTTTAGCTGTCTGGGTTACTTGACACTTTCATATAGCATACTTTGATTTTATCCACCTGCAACTCACTTATATTAGTTGCTTTTGAATTTTTCTTTTTACATCATTTACAGAAAATGAGTTACGCAGAAAAAAGCGTATGTAGAGCAATCTTCAAGACTGAACCAAAGAAATCCTACTCAGCATCATTGCTTAATAACCATCTGTCATTTGTACCGTGCAGCAGATTAGACATGTAAGGTGATGAGCTCTCACAGTCATGTCATGTAACTTGTCTCAGTGTTGATAAGATCAGAAATATTTCACAACATTAAGTTCACAGGAACCCCAAAGGAATCAGTAAGTACACACAGAAAGTTATCAAATCACATTAAAAGTATCAAACCAGTGATGAAAGGTTAATGTCCCATGCCAATCTACAATAGAGCATAAGGACATAGTTCAACAACTCAAAATACAAGCATTTTCATTTTGAAAAGCAAAATAACCTACCAAAGACAAACCAAGTGGTTTCCAATAGTAATAAAATAATAAATTTCCCTCACAAAAACACAGCTGGCTTGTCAGCGTCTTTAATGAAGTAGAAATACAGATGACTCCACATCCAGCCGGTCTCAAGTAACTCAGGAGAGAGAAAAAGTGAAAGAGAAAACGGCTTTTCAGTTTTCCTTGACAAGAGCATCACACATTTTTCTCCGCAGAGGCAGCAGGAACAGCACAGGTCTCTGCCACACACAGTCCCTCGTGCCCCTTTTTGTCCTCTAAGCCTCCATGTGCTGCACAACTGTAAAGCTGTCAGGTCGAATCCTTGTCACCGCACATCATGGGGCTGTGCCCTGGGTACCGCTCCGATTGGTTAGCAAACAGTCAAGCTGACCCGTGCAACGTAGCCTTAAGCAACCAAACCCATCACTACCGTTTGTACAGAAGGCATATATTGGAAGCATATGGTTAGAGGGGGTGAGGGGGAATACAATTAATTTTAGTTTTCAAATGAAGCAAATTTATGCTTTTCACAATTCAAGTGAAAGAAAATAAAGCCCAGGCTTCTTCATAACCAGATCATGTCACGTAATAGCATTAAAGATAGTACGTAACGAACTCACATGGGCAACGTTGGCTTTAATGAGGAATTGTATCACTTTCCCCCTTTGTCAACATTATGTAAGCCACTACGTGAGAAACCGCACGTCCATTTTTAGGAAATGCTACAGCTGTAGCAGAGATCAATCCAAGGAACACCAACCCACCCCCCCCATTTAACAGGATGAGTGAACATGTTCCCGAACAACTGAGGCCGTTTCTTATTCACAAAATCTTTATCGCTAAAGCATTAAGGTTAAAAAAAAGAATTAGATGTAGAATAAGTAGACAATGTTGCAAATGGATTTAATTATAAAATTACAGCCACAACCCCTATTTCATCTTGGGAGCACATGAAGAAGAGGTGCACAGTACATGCACCTTCCAGCTCACACATGACTTTCACCAGGAATTGAGAGATCTGTTCATCCCCTTGCAGACCCTCGAAACAGAATGCCACAAAATCGCAGAAGAATAAGAAGCCAAAAGCGATATTATTTCTCACAGCACGTCAGAGGGCTTAAGTACAGCTTAAAAATGGGTTTGGGTGCCTTTATCTTAGGGGAACTGAAGTCTAAGTGGTTGGGCTGCCAGCCAAGGATTTAGAGGAATCAGGATGAATTTCCAGCTCTCACATAGACATGTTACTTTGTCTGAACTCCTCATCTACAAAATGTGAATAATCATTACTTCAGAGAGACCAGTGTAAGAGATATTTTACCGAAATCATGAGACACTTGAACACAAATTGTATCAAAACTTGAGAAGTGCTGGAGGTAGACAATTACTTACACAGCACAACCTAACTGCATAGCTCATTTTCCCTTAAAAAAAAAATATTACAAATAATCCACAAAGGACTTTTCAACATAAAATAAGTGGGACAGATAAACATATTTGGTATCAAATACATGTAAAACTAAATCAACAGCTACACAGTAGGTGAACAATCATCAGATTATATCTGTGTATAACAATAAAGAATTGTAATTTAATTGGGAAAGAAAGGGGATCATGAAAATTTGAAGTTTAGAGAACAGACACTGGAGTGCTCAAGCTATGACCCGCAGAACTTTTCTGCTAAACCAGGACAACTAATCCAGCCCCAACTTGCAGGACACACATAAGGTCCAGTCCCGTGATGAAGTACTGGCCTACTTGGACAAGAAGTAAAGCACAGTAGTGCTTGACCTAAGCTTTAATCTATTTAAACAAGTGCTGAAGTTTTGGATCACAGAAGTCCTCAAGGACTGCTATGCATTTCTTACAAGCCGTCACACACCTTGAACCAAGTTCTATTTTAAAAATATAATCCTACCATGATCTCCCAGATTAGCAATGAGATTCACCTGGAGCAGCATCATGAGCAAAGACACATATTTAGTTTGTTATTTATATCTCCATACACACACTAGCTGTTGATATCCCAGAGGAAACCAAGCCAAGGACTGCAGAACTCCCAAGCCACTGTCCAGAACCAGAACTGACAATGCACCAAACCAGCAATCATTTTCTCAATCAGAGCAGCAGTAACGTAATTTCTGGTTTGCTATGTCAGTTTCCCACCTTGCAGCGTCCAGTTGCTGGTTTAGTGAAAGCTGTGAAACTACACAGAAGTTGGGAGAAAAATAAACATTTTTAGAAGGCAAAATTTTTAGTCTTCTAGCTTCAACTACAAAAAAACATTGCACTTCTAGAATTGTTAAATTCTGCTAACACTAATTCTATTAACAGACCAATTACATAAGTGTTTCTTTGCTTCAAATACCAGCTGTCACATACACAGAACATTTTCATTGCTTTTGTTTCTTCTTTACTCCACATTGCATACTTTAAATTGGGGGTGGGGGTGTTTTTTAAATGTTATTTTTCTCTTGTTTCCATCTAAATACAGTATGAAATATTTCATTAGGTAAAAAGGGTTGTTTACCTTTTCTAATATAAAAATTAGTAAATTTTAAACTGCTAAGTAAATCTAAATGCTAAGATAATTAATCATTTAAATACACATAGAGAGCTCCTATCTGATTTACTATGAGTCTTGAAACACATAAAACCTGTCCCATAATTAAGAAAGTTTTCATGTTTTATAAATTTTCCCATCTCTTTTAAAACTTTATTCATTTTTATTTGGAATGTAATATATGTTAACTGCAGGAAGAGGAAGGGAAGATGTTTTTTAAGCACTAGAATATATATTAGGATTTCTTGAAAAGCATATAGGCCTGAAGAAGCATCAACAGTAGACTATTTGATGTGCCATATTTAATCAACAACTCAAACCCTCCTCACTCAAGTAACAACATACTTAAAAGTAGGTTTTATTGGGTTTTAATAAAAAAAAGCTTGGTTTTGTATGCACCTAAGTTGTCTTCAGACCATTATCTGCATCATAGTACTAAGCCATATAAATACTATTTCCTGCAGTGTGGCTTTTGTTCACATTTTTAGATGATATAGACACATCGATCTTAAATACAATTTCTTGCCAACTCAGATAAATTTGCTGTGGTTTAAGGTTTTATTTTTTCCTCAAAGGAAAAAGTCCTTTTTTTTTTTTTAAACAAATGAACAAAATCCCAAATAACATCTACTTATATCCCATAAAATCCCAAATAGAAAGTTCTTAAGGAAATACAGAACAGTGGTATAGAAATTGTTGTCAACATCCACCAAGAGGTCTGGATTAATATGCCAACCACATTATCCTTAATCTTCTTGAAGCAGCTTATGCAGCTCTGGTTTTCTACCAGAGACACAAATCAAAGCTGTTGATTTGAATGCAAATAAACAAACAAAAATTATCAATCCTTTCTGTTCATTAATTAGCTGCCACAACTTAACTCTAATTTTCTGGTGTATTACAGAATTCTGAAATCTACATGAAGGATCCAATTCCCCAGTCCTGTTATAAAACACAATTGCAGTGGAGACCAGCAAGGACTGTATCTCTCAGCCATATCTGACTGGGTTCAAACAGTGCCTTGCTGAATGAATAATGAACAAAGGAGGAAAAAGAAAGCCCCCCACATTAGAAGAGATGTATTTGCACATGATTGCTTTTCAATTAAAAAAATAAAGTTTGAAAAACATGTATTAATTTCATTAAAACAAAATACAATCTTTAAAAAAAGTACCTAAAAGTTCATTCCACAATTAAATTTATGCAAGATGTTCTAACATGTAATAAAACCCCCAAACATTTGGTAGTTCTAGAAGACTATCTACAACCAAAATGTACTAACATAAAACTAGATACTCTAAAGTATAAGCAACAATAAGAGCATTTTTAATCAACTGGTGGTTAAATTTGCAGAAAACATGAGCTCTGCTAAAAACTAAATAATTAGATGGCTTTAAAGAAAGCTTACCCAGTTATCAAATTTGAGTTGACAGAGCAATATCAGGGAGAATATATTATGCAACTTCACTCTCAAACTCAGCTTAAGTAGATAAGGTTCTTATGCATATGCCTGACTAAGCATCTGTGTAATACCAATGGCATTTTGCTCAGGTGATTAGAATTGGGTATTTGATCAGGTAGCCTATTCAATCAAAGACTAAAATCTTAGGTCTACAAACTACTAACCTGTTATTTACACTTTTCTACGAAGTTTCACATTTTCATGAGATTATCACCCAGTTTCTTGAAGAGGACTTTCTTCAGTAGAGAGTTTTGGGAAATTAAAATGCACAAATGTTTCCTATGAGGAAAGTGTGCTGAGATTTACCAAATTAAAGTTCTGTGTTTCAGACTGTTACCAAAGACAGGCTTCTGATTTGTTTATAACCATATGCTAACTAAAATGTTGTTTGCTTCCCACTAACCTTCTTACTGTGTGAGAAAATATTTAAGTTCTGAGCTGATAAGGATGGGATAACAAGAAGTAGTTCATCACATCAAGATTGTCTCATATGTCAAAGTATGCACTCCTATACCCATTAGGACAGAGGCTACTTCAAGGAACATCCTTATCATCCTCAAGAAGCTGGCAAACTTACAGCAAACTTTTACAGTTCTGAGATGACTCAATACCTTAAAAGGATAATGTGAAGAACGGTATCCTTACCCAAACAACTACTGAGGAACTCACAGCTAAGGAGAAGTATTTTGCTGATGGTGCAAAATTTAATATGCATGTGCAAAAGGCCTATTCAGTCATCCTAAAGAACATGTAAGCCTAGGTGGAGTTATGTCTTAAGTACATGGAATTATGAGAATCCTTTGTGTACAAATATTGGTTAATATCCCTGGTAAGGTGTGCTAGATTTGTGGATTTCCACCAAGCACCAACATTAAATAAAGCAGTATCTTCTCTCTGAACTACTTTTGCTTTTGAGAGTTTTTGTTTCAGGTAATAAGAACATCCAGAATAGCCACAATTAATAAATCTAAAAAATGAATTTTTCTTAAAGAAAACTTTCATGCCTTCCTTTTTAGCTCCTCAGATTCAAGGTGACTATATCCATATACAAAATGAAATCCGTTCCAGTTGCGTTTGAAAATCATAAACATCTAAAGGACAGAAAGATAGGACTAAGCAGGATTATTACTCCTGGACCAGCTTCTCTCTCACATATATCAGATCTCTCCTGTCCTCACACTCCCTCTCTTTCTTATCTTGCACGCTCTCTCCCGTTCACTACACAAGACCAACCTGCTTACTGTCTTAAAAAAATAAGAACAGACCCCACAAAAATACACCTAGTTACCCACCTTTCCTCTCTGGTCACTACTTTTTCTCCCTTCCATGCCTCAGCAGTTCAGAGACACTGTCTTACGTTTCTCCAGCTCCACCCTCAGCTCCTCCACTTTATACACAGCACCTGCTCTTAAAGATCCTAGAGGCCTTTCTATAGCTCAGCCTTTGTAGGCTACACTCACCGTCTCTCCTCAGGTGGCTGGCCAGCCACATAGGACACCCTGAACTACACTGCTCTTGCCCCTGCTCATCTTCCACAACTCCGCATCCCTAGGTTTGCCTCCTGCTTCTCCAGGCACCTCCTCAAGAAGGAGATAAGATATGCCTCCTCTCTGATTTTCTGCAGCTTTAAATGCCACTTGCTATCTGAAGACCATTCCCTACTCCCAACTCGGAGCCCATGTTTCTTGGCAACTTGTTCAGTTTTCAAACCTTCATGCTTTCCTCTAATGTTTTCCCTCGGGTTAGGAAGGGCCACCTCAAATGCATTTAGTGATTTCAGAGCTAAGAACAATAAAGCAAGCTCTTCTCTTGATCACACTTAGAAAGAAGCCATTGACTCTGGTCAGACAGCTGGTGGACTAACCTAACACTGCAGTGACACTGATACTGAAGTAACCCTACATACGCATTTGCATCTATTTTTAAAACACTCCGTTGTGCTGTCCTCTCCCTTATCCCCACAACTGGGATGGACTTTAAAGCCACACAGATCAGGTCAGCCAATTGCAGACACATGGTAGCACAGTCTAATGAGCTACTGCTCATCAGCCAAACAACAGCAACTCTCTTTATGGCTGCTTCGAGAATATTCCACATGCAAATTCAAATGTGATGGTGACCATGGTTACTAAGAGTGAGCAGGAGGTCATTAAGCTTTGCAATTATAGCCTCCATACCCAAGGAGTTATTAAAACAGTTGCCTGAGCTACAACTATGCCACATGAAGCCTGTGGACATCATGGCTTTCAGCAGAGGAGCTGTAGAAAATTCAAGAGTTAAGTAGTATTCAAGCTCTTTTTATATTTTCTATATTATATGCAGGCATTTTTGTTGGTTCTGTTTTGTTTTTAAAGTCATTTGCAGCAGGAGACCTGTAACTAAGAAAGCAGCAATTGCCTTGTTTTTGTGGGTGATTCAAATGAAAATACAGAAAAGGAGGTAGAGATTAATAAGGGAACTTCCCAGAGTACAGTAAGTCATGAAAGTGAAGCAGGGAAAGCAAATAAAACTGCAGCAACAGATCCCTGTCAGTCAGTGCTAAAACTTTCTTATGGACCAGCAAGCACACAAGGTTGAGAAGTTTCAGACTCTGACTATATGGTCCTATGTGTGTTTCCATATGTCCATGCAAAGCAGCAGCAATACTTCCTCACTTCTATGAAGGCTACACAAACAGACTACCCCACTCCAGCTCACAGTTGGACTCAGCAGTTAATATATTTTTCTTCCTCACCCCATCTTCAGAAGGATGGAAAAAAGGCACATATGAAACTAAAAACTATAAAACTAGAAGGAAACTCCATCCTCTGAAAAATAAGCATTCAACAAATGCAAATTCAAACATAGTATCAATATGACTGAGAAGCTAGGAAAGAGTCAGGTTTCTTCTAGGCTGTTCCAGCTAGGAGAAAAAAAATAAGTAGCAAGGTCTAGTATTTCTTGTTTATGTAGAAGTCCTGTTCCCAAAACAAAGGAAGAATAAAGCATCAAAAGAATTTCATTGCTCAGAGCCCTCAAGAATCTGTTCAGACATCAACTGACTTGCATCCCTTTTCTCTAGGCTTTCCAACAGGACAACACAAATTAACAGCAGCTCAGGTCATATCATCTTCCCCAAAATTAATCACTTCTCCCCACTCTCCATACCTACTACCATCAGAAGCACTATTTAGCAAACTCCTTAGCAGAGAGAGCACATTCTTGAGCAGCTCCGCATTTGCCTTTGCTTTCAGCAGTCTTGTACTTGCAGATGGTTCATTTTTGTTTCCCACAATTGCCTGGATGTAGCCACTGCTGTTTTAGTTCGACCTATCAGCTGCATTATAAATAAAAAATGTCAACATGCATTCACTAGCTATCAGCAAGCGTGTTACCACAGGACTGAAGTTCGATGTCTGAGAAAGTTAGCAAGAATGTCTCTCGTAGCAGAAAGGAATGCACACACAAACTCCTCCCTGGTGTCATCTTGTCTTTATCTCCATCATTAACCATCCTGACATCCTTAAAGGAACTTCCACGCTTCTGTGAATAAACTGCACTTCCCCTGTTTCTCACTGTAATACATGTTTGTAAGATTCAAACTTTTAAGCTACACCTCCTAGTACCTAGGCTATCCTGTTATGTATGTACCTGAATTTTTGAAAAAATGCCTTGAAAGCTCCAATAACTGATCTTCTCTAGAAATACAGGCATTAGTTGCTTGTTAAGGGTGGGTTTAGAACAAAGATAAGCAAGTTAATCATACCTCTGAATTTATCACCATACTGTCTCATATAAAAAACTGGAACAATATTAGCACTGCTAATTCATGATAGTGACCCTAAAGTAGTGTTCAACTTTAAGCCCCAGTTGTAGAAATAAGGTTGTTACCTCCTGCTTCTTCAGAAAACTACTTTCTGCAACTTCAGAATAAAGGTTGACAAACTCTCAATACTGCAGTATTAAAAAAAAAAATACTCCAACATTTTAAAATCCTTTCAAGTTGTCTGTGCTGCACTGTAATAACATTTGACTTGATATTGTTAACACCCAACTATTTATCATTACCAATTCAAAAATCATTTAAATTCCCCAGAGTTACAATTATTTGCTGGCTACTACAACATCTGTGAGAAACGCTATTCAAGCTAGAAAGCCTTTCTATTTGCAGGATTTGCCACCTGCAAAAGAGCTAGAAAAAAAAAAATTGGTTTCCTAGCAATACATTTGCTAACCTAAACACATTTCATATTCTTACACCTGGTGCATTAGAAATATAAAGTCAGTTAGGGTTAATGCAGCATTCCATACCATTCAAAGTACATGGATGCCCAGTGCTTGGGAAAGGCAGGTGCAGCCGCAGGCTCACCACTGCTATGCCCAAACTTCTGAACAGGGTATATTCTTCAAGCACTGACTCATGGGCTACTGATTTGACAGAGACCACACCTTTACCAATTATGCTTCCTCTTCAGTGATCCAGAGAATTAAAGAAATCTATTTTACCACCCTTGCTTTAAATGTTTTGATGAAGCCTAGAAAAAAAGAGTAACAGTGAATTCAACTCATTCTGGCCTATAAGCCATTTCTAACCATAAGTAGAAGAGACACCGGACTGTAAATACACAGGTTCCTTGTTCTATAGTAATAAAATCAGGACCAAGCACAGGGCCAAGAGAGGAACAACTCAGACTTGAAAACAAATCAAAAACCTAAAATGCTATTTTGAATAGCAGTTCAGTACACAAACAAATGCATCTTCCTAGATTTTCAATTCAAGGAATCATTTAGTACTTATGGTTGTATTGTTTAAAGCACTAGGAAGATTTCTAGTTAACTCTGAAGACAAAGAAAGAAGAAACAAAGAAAGAAATATGTTAGTCCTGACAAGTCTCATTAATTTCAGTGAGATTCTAGGGAATATTTGACAGCTTATCACTCTTTTGGGACAGGATTCTTTCCATATTTTAGAGAGATACTTAAAAGCTTCTTTGAAATCTCAGGCTCACTGAAGAACACCAACTAAATTTATAATGATTAAATAAATATATGCTGTCATATCCCATTGTTAAAAAAAAATAAAGGTCAGGATTAGCAGACAAAAGTGCAAGAATGCCAGAGAAGAGCTATCAAGACACTGCGTATGCCATTTCAGTCATATTTAAAACAATGCAGCAAAGGAAACACATTAAAGCCGGCTTTTCCACTCAGGATTGTTTAATCCATGCTGTAACAGCTGGAAGCAAAAGTTTTCAGAAATTCAGGGCTGAATTTTGGTTGACTGATTTTTTTAAAGAAACATTTCTATTGTACGAAAGAGGTTTTTCATTTTTAAACAGTTTACAAAATGAATACCCAAGAGACATTCATTGGTGAAAGCAGTTCCAAACAAATACATGTACCTCTACCACAGCTGCCCCAAAATTTACATTTCAAAGATCACAGGAAGACCATAGCTTCCTGGAACATATAGAATCACTACACATCAGCTGGTATATACAGCTCATAGAATTTGATGATTAGGTTACAGTCTTATGAGTCTGGAGGAAGGTATGGATGTGTGACAAAATGAGAAGCTAGTAACTTGAATAGAGAAGCATTTAAGGAATAGCAACGTGAATATAAGCATATACATTACTTTAGCTCTAATATTACTATTTGTAGTTGACATTCAAAAACATGATTGGTAACACCTTTAAATGATTACTACGACTTGATATTCATCGATTGCTACAAGATAGAGATTGATACCAACCCTTATTATACCTAAGAACGTGAGCAAGTAAAAGGCTTTTCTACTCTGATGAATTTCTCTAGTATCACCAGATTCTGCGGTGTTCTTTCAGTGATTTTCATACTAAACATTTCCATTTTTCACATTTAAAAATGAAAACAAAAGCATTAATAAGTGTCAGCCTTTACACCAAACTGAACTTCCTCCATCTTTCACTGGCAAAGATTCTGCACTGTAATAGGCATGCAATTACTACTACTTAAACCAGCCTGTGCAGATAGGATCACAGAATTATCAAATGGTTTGGGTTAGAAGGGACCTTAAAGATTATTGAGTTCGGACGCCCCTGCCATGAGCAGGGACACCTCCAACTAGACCAGGTTGGCTCAAAGTCCCACCCAGCCTCGCCTTGAACACCTCCAGGGATGGGGCATCCACAGCTCCCCTGGGCAACCTGTTCCAGTTCTTCACCACCCTCACAATACAGAATTTCTTCCTAGTATCTAATCTAGATCTCTTGTCTTTCAGTTTTCAGCCTGTTTTGGTACAGAGTTTTCAGTTCATTCTGAGTTGTGTTATCTTTACACTACTAATAGGAGTTAAAAAAAACCCCAACCCTCCCCCTATTTTTAATTATTAAAGTGAAGAGACATTATCTACCTTAATATGCACACAGAAGAAATTCAGAATACTTTTCAAGTCATTGCCCAGAGTAATGACTCTTTGTAAAGGAGGTACTTATGAAACACTCCAAAAAGACTTGGTACCATGTGCCTTGCTTGCGCGTTGCTGAAGAAAGTACATTAGGAAAGTAAAGTAATTAAAATGGGATTCTACTGATCTTCTACAAGAGCAAAGAAAGCCACTGTAAAATATTTGCTTCCATACAGAGCAGATGCTAAGTCAGATTGGATTGGGGGAAGGGGAATGAAGACACAACTTAAATACCTGTCTGCTATATCAGTCTCCTCAGAAGCTTTCTATTCATAAAACAGTGTTGAAATTGAGATGATCATTGAGGTTTACAACAGCAGAATTTAAACATTTATAATATGAACTCCCTGCAGTGATGTTTTCCCTTCTGTGAAACAGGTTCTAAAATGTTTTCTTATTAGCCACCCTTAGGACAAGCACCAGGAAGTTCTTCAGTACCTAAATCAAGCAGAGGTCAATTAAACAAGAAAGGTGCCAGTGTGGTTAAGCAAACAGAGAGAAGACATACTCAGTCCCCATAGGAAGAATCTGAAGGAGAAGTGAGGCCATGATCACCCTCATCTGCAGCAATCTTCTATAGGTCCTGCAGTGAAGCAGCACCAATTTTACTATATTGATCACTCTGCCAGAATACTTTTTCCTCATTAAAAACTGGTGGGTTGTATGCTAGACTATGACCTATGGTGAAGCCAGACACACAAAATGACTATTCGCACTTAAACTGAAAGAAAACCAAGCTCCCTCCTCTCTCCTGCATGCACATACACAAAAATCCAAATATCAGCTGGACAATGTTTCCACATCACAGAATACTTTTTCAAATTTCTCATTACTAATATGGAAAACTCCACAGCCCAGAAGAGCTTAACGATCACTCTTCAACGGTTTCCTCTAAATAGGACACTACTATGTATATAAAATCAGTGAGTTAGTACATTTGTTTTCCGTTAGTGCTAGTAAAACCTTTCACTCTAGCTCTCAGCATAACCCACTTACTCAGTCTGGATTTAATACTCCATAAGCAGGATAGCAATGTTACGTCAATGAATATCTTCAGCAAGATGCCTCCCCTTGTTTTAAGGGGGAAGAATCAACCCCACCTCAAAGGAAACAAAAAATAATTTAAAAAGACTTCACACATCCGAGAGAGGAAAACAGAAGAGAGTGTGTGTGTGACTGTGCATGTCCACACGTATTTGCACATGCACACACACACAGAGCCATCTTTTGTGGGAGGGATTCATTGTAGCGTTGCAATTACTGTTTTCATACATACGTATAGAGGTATGTGTACGTATAACAGATCTTACACACATACATGTGTGGCTATAATACATAAATTGCAAAGCTACAATAGATGCCCCCACAAAAGATGGCTGGCCCTAGCCAACACGGAGTGGCCTGGGCCAAAACTCACCAAACTTGACACCGCCAAGCCGCGGCCCGCAACCCCGCGGAGGCCGGGCGGGGCGAGGGGCGGCGGGCCGGCCTGAGGGGAGGCCGAGCCGGACCGGCCCTGCCGCCCGACAGATTTCCCCCACGGCGGTGGGCTCGGTGCGGCCCGGCGCTGCCATGGCGGCGGGTGGGCGGCGGGGACCAGG